>WAAB01006601.1:85601-100354 GCA_013389865.1 Piaya cayana | reverse complement strand
ACCCACTGTAGCTGCGTCTGGTTGCAAAAGCTGTTTTTCACTAAGAAATGAACAAAAAGAAGTTTGGAGAAGAGAAATAGTATCTCCTGGTACCTTTTTTGGTACAGTACCAGTTATGCTTAGGAATGTAAGAACTTACAAACAACAGACTGGGTAAAAAAAATCTAATATGTAAAAAGTAGCCCAGTAACTGCCTTTTAATAGCTTTGTAAGAGGTTGCAAATTTGAGGAGAGGGTGGTCTTGCCTTGAAATAAACAATACATAAACTTTGTTTTTTAACAAAGGTTGAACACTTCCCTTCTTGTCAGAAGGAGTCGCCTGCAATTGCAATCATGAATAAATAAATAAATAACTCTGCTTCACAAGATGTGTGTCTCAGTTTAACTATTCGACTCCTGAGATTTTGTCACAGTGGTACTGCATGTGAAAGGGATATATAAAATCAGGACTCCCTAGCTGAACATCAAGTCCAGGATACATACTTACATAGTAAGTCTCTCAAAAACTGGAAGTACCTCTCCTTTTCCCATTGTCAGGAGCCTGTCATTATAGGATTTTCAAAGCTGCTTCATTACCCCAACACTAGATCTTTTTTTAACATGACCTTCCTCCACTACTGTTTATTTTTCAGTGCTTCTACTAGTTTATTTTCCCTCCATTCCACATATCATTAGGTCTCACACTTCAGCCTCTTCCTTGATGCTTCTGTATACGATTGCCTTTCCCAGGGTGTACTCCTTTGCTCCTTTTTTTCTGGTTATTAACAGCCTGGAGTAAGAGCAGATCTTACTGTACCACGTTCTCTTTATGCCTAGAGTGCTTTAATAACTCAGCCTATGGATGCAGGGCAGGATGCCCAGCATCATCCCTTCTAGCTGGTAGAGGCTCTCACCTAGCTCAGTATGGCAGCTGGTAGTCTGCGACTTTTAAATGCATGTTGCAATGGAGGCTACTGAATTGTCAGAGTCCCTGAGCTGCTGTAATCCTACTCAGCATAAGTAAGTGCACCGTTGCCTTACTGCAAATGAAAAGTGCAGCCAGCACAAAGTGAGCTTGCAGCAAATGTACCCGTGTACCTGCATCAGAGCCTCGCTGAGCAGCAATTAAACAACCAGCATCCCATACAGGAGCAGCAGTAAAGTGCAGGATTTGGTGTCATGGGCTGTCCTGTTTCAGGCTGGCTCCAATTTTGGATGTGTAAGTGCAACAGATTATACTAATGTCGTGTGTGGTGCAAGTTGGGAAGGAGGAAATGGTTTTGCCATGTTCCAATTTCTGAACGTGCTGTGCTCTGCTGCATGGTGAGCTGAGTTATGATAAGGCTGCTCCTGCAGCTGCCAGTATCCCTGCTCCTCACTGAAGGAAAGTCTGTGTTCTGCAGCCTGTAATTACAGGAGACGCTTACTTGGGACATGAGGATCCACCAGTCACAGTGGAGCTGGAACCAAAAACAGTGACTTGGCAGTAAGGATCTCTCCACCATGAGAATCACTCCTGCCTTAGCTTGGGCCCTTTCTCATGTGTTTAACATGACATAGCACTGGTGGTGAGAGCTCTTCTCTCCTTTTGAGGTGCCGCTGCTTTCATGGGCTGTGGGTAAGCTTCTTGAAATCACTTTTGGTTACTACTTGGATTTTTCTCATATTTTTTTGTCTCTTTTTTTTTTGGTAATTTGTGGCAGGTTCAGCCTAATCTCCCATTTCAGTCTGATTACAATGCTTATGCCTTTAAATCACTGCTGTGATGAGATCAGCTATTTCATCATTGCTTTCTTATCTAGGACAACTGTTTTACCCTCGGTGCATATGTTATTCCATGTGTTGCACCAGAATATCAGTTTTCAGCATTTGGCTCAGTTCTTTGGGCTGTGTAGAAGTAATGTATTTTAGTTGTACATAAACATGATGATTTATATATGCAGTGTTTCTGCAGTGTGCACATTCTGTGTAACAGAATTGCTTACACTCTGTACTATAACAGAATTGTTCATTTAAACAAAAGCTAATCAAGTTGTAGCCCTTGACAGGGGAAAAGCAGAATAATTCTCAGCACTCTTCTTGATAGAACAAGACTTGCTAATGCTTCTGTATTTTAAGATGGTAAAAACTCCAAAACATTAATTGCTATTTCAGAGTCACAAAGATTAACTGTTCTCTCTGTTCATCAAATACACTCCTTTAAAGAGAAGGCTGCATACTGGACATTGTCCACGCTTCTTATGCATATGTAATACAAATAATCTATCAGCTCACGTGGTAGGAAGGAAAACAGAAAGGATTAGGCAATACATTGTCATAGTATGGAATAGTAGGTATGGTAGTTAATCTGTATGTGTTTGAAATCCTTATAATATTTACTGATGTCACACAGGCCACTTGAAGTTTCTACTGACAAAAACCTTTTCCGAAATCTCCCACACTGCTACGTATATCCTGTTTTTTGTGTTAGAGAAATGTTTTAGGACTATCTAAAGATATTTAGGGGTAATCTTTATATTCTGTAGAACTTATGAGCATTCTGGCTATTCAGATGAATCCACAACTCACTTTAAATGAATTGTAAAATGGCAGTTCTAAGTAAAGGAACTATACTTGATCCAAATCTGATTCTTGTTTTCCACACAACCACTTCTCTAGGTTGGTATTAAAGAAAATATATGTGTTCACTTTATTTATCAGTTTTGCTGAAAAATATAGTTCTATGCTGTTCATGGCAGCAGAGTACCTAAAGTGTGTTTGCCTAAAATACCAGTGAGATTTATCCACAACTGTAAAACCAAACAAGTATATTCTACAGAACAGTATGAATGCATACCTAATACAGCTTGCTGGAAAACATTGCTAGTGAGAAATTTGTTGCTTATATGAGAATTAATTCAACTTGTTGGTGAATCATTAGGCAGCATAAAATGTTTATTTGAGTGGAGGACTGTACCAATTTTCTGGTGAAATGAAAGATAGAGTAAACATTATCTTAATATTGCTTTGCAAATGTAATTACTTTTGACATGTCAGCTTCCCTTGACTTCAGGCCCCTTGGCTCCCCTGGATTCATCAAACAGAAGCAGCTACGCAGGATGTATGTGTGCGCCAAGCTAGGAGGAAATGCCTGCTGCAGTACTAGTTGCCCTGGTGTAGTCCAGCTCCTCAGGGAGAGGACAGATGCATGAAAAAGTAATGCTGAATTGTGGTGTCTGCATATTTTAGCCATTATACAAGGTTGTCTTATTTAAAGGAAGAAAAAAGTCTTTTATTTCCTTGTTTCCATTGGACTAGGGTAATGCTAGCAGACCTGCACAGAGCTCTTATGGAAGCTGTGATGAGTTACAGTGCCAGCTATAGAAGGGAACAGCTGACTGCTACTAACTGTTGCTGCTGAAATATTTTGTGGTTACTCTTTGCCTGCATTTAACAACCCAAAACTATAAGGAAAAGTGCAATAGAAACTGTAGTGACTTGTTGCTTTCCTTGTCTGCCATCTTCAACAGTGTCTTCTTGGTGACACCAGTGTTGGTGCAGCCTGCAATCCTTTGGTTTCCTTCGCTCTATGGGTAACTCCTGGGACTTGCTAGGGGCTGTGCTGGCACCTGACTTGCACAGTAGTGATGGGTAGAAGCTGCTGACCTTTCATATCTTATCATTTATCCTTTTCCCTTTCCTCCCAGATTGCTGATGGCTAGCATGGGCCAGTCAGAGGGTTACTGATTCATAGCACTGCTGCAGCACTGGGAGAGTGTGGATACCAAAACTGTGCCATGGTTCTTATTCAGGTTTGACCCACTGTGTGCCTGAGAAGAAGAAGGATCCTTCCAAAAGACATTCCTAGAAAGGTGTTCTTACCTTTTGTGCTTGTCAGTCTGGAACAGTTCAATTCAACAGTGCAATTACTTTGTTGAGGCAACAATCCACCAAAACTATAGTTTAAGGGCTTAAAGGGGATAACTTCATCCTATGGCTTGTTTGTACTAGGTTCTGATCAGAAAGTGAGAGATGCAGACTTGACATCCATCTTTATTTCAGCACTGCTGCTCTGGATGCTGCAGACATTGCAAAGACAGACGCAAGTCAAGAAATGCCCTGCTGCATTTTCAAGCACCAAGGCAGCCTATACTGTTAGCTATTCCAGCAGACAAATTTGAGTTTCCAAAACCTAAAGAGCTGGTACTACCATCACCTTGCACTGTGTTACCACAGGGAACTAATAATAGGTAGAATCAGACTTTACCTGTTCTCATTTTTTAAGTTCCTCATGTGAAACAGAATGACATCCAGTATCGCTTGTGTCCTTATTCTGCAGGGAGGTTTAGGGTAGTTGTATACTTTTTCTAAGTTATTTCCTATAGTATTGTGTGTGTTAAGTCTGAAAGATAATGAAAAAAATCAGTGTCCCACAGGCAGAAGGAGGGTCTCTCAAAGACAAAGGATGGATCTCTTCTTGGAGGACAAGTGTTCAAGGTTCTGTTCTACAATAGGCTACTTGCATGACTTGGAAGCACTATTTTGCAGTCATCACAGAACTGTCAGCCTCTTGCTGTGAAGTGTGCATTCTTTCCCTTTAAAAAAAAATAAAGTCTGCTTTTTGCACACTTTTGTCTGTGGCTGTATCTCTGTGCCTTGTTTTTACAGAGGGAGATAGGCACAACCTGTGCCCAAGGCATGTTAGAGAGAAATACATTAAGAACTGGAGGTTGTCTCGTGATATTTTCACAGGGCATGGTATAAGCATTTTAAATATTAGGTTCTATTGGATTCTGAGGAAAAAACTGTGTTTCTTTAAAATGCATTCTGATTGTAAAGTCAGTGAAATAAAAACATTCTACAACCCTCAGAGAGAGAACTAAAGTATGCTTAAGGAATGAGGGAGGAAGGCTATTTTAGGGTGTTTCAGAAGTATCATATTACCTCATTGGGGATTTAGCCTCATAGTTTCCTCTCGTGACTTTTGGGTGGTATATCTCAGAAAGGCTCCTCTGCTAGGCCTGTGCAGGTGTTATTTCATGAGACCTACTGCAGGATTCTGTGCTGCTTGGGGTGTGAAAGGAGCTGCACTGCACCCTGTACCACACCACCTCCATTTACAAAGTCATTTCCAGCTTTTACCAGAGCTGATGGTCATGTTATGAAGTTCAGCTCTTTTACAAATTATTTACTGATTTAATTTATAACAACAATATGGGAGCTGTATGGCATGGCTTCAGCCTGCTCCCAGACAGGTCAGGGAGGATGCATCAGCAGTGTGCCAAATTTTAGGAGAGGTGATGAACAAAGAGCAATCCTGGGTTACATGATGGCATTACATCATCTTATTTTATGTGACAGTGGGTATTGTAATGCCTTAACTTTTACAGTTCCCAGAAAACAAAAATACCAAACCAAACTATGATTCCTTTTAATACATTAAATAATTCAGTAAAT
This sequence comes from Piaya cayana, assembly GCA_013389865.1. Classification (NCBI taxonomy): domain Eukaryota; kingdom Metazoa; phylum Chordata; class Aves; order Cuculiformes; family Coccyzidae; genus Piaya; species Piaya cayana. The sequence goes on along the minus strand of WAAB01006601.1, from coordinate 94,939 downwards.
AGTGTGATAGTTCTTCCAATTGTTCGGCAATAAGTATACCTGTTCTTGTGGATTAGGTTTCCTTCTGTTGGAATACATTTAAATTGCAAAATAATACATTAGTGACTTGAATGCTGAAGGTTCACATTTACTTACCATTTTTTACTTTAGCCATGAAGCTTAGCACTGAACAGACTGCTTCTCCAAAGCGAAACAATCACTTCCCATTTCTACCTTCTGATCTGAGAATATTAGTCGTGTCCTTGCCGGAACCACATTTGTCATGGGGAGAAAGGGAAAAGGAATTAAAAAAAAGAAATATTCTAAAAATCTTAGACTCAAATTCCTTTGTGCAAAAGAGGGTGAAGGAAACATAACAGACTGAGGTTTTAATAGTTATTTTGATGCTTGCTGAGTTTGTATCTCTCTTGATACCTCCATCAAACAAGCTTTCTGTCTCATTGCTATGTAATTGAAAAAGAATAATGATGGACAGAAAACTTTAAAAGTAGTACTGTGGCTCCCCTGTCTCTGTCTAATTAAAATGTAGATAAAAGACATACCAGTGGATAGACACAGGCCATGCTTGTCCTGGTTTTGAATTGTCCTGTGATCCAGTCAGATAATGTCTAGCAGCATAGTTCTCCCATCCAAACTTCAATGCCATTTCACACGATCATTTGTGCCTCTGTTGGACCTCCAGGATCTCCCTCTGTCTTTATGCTTAGAGTGAAAGCTAATGGTAGAAGATATTCTCTAGTGTGCTTTCTTAGACATTTCGCTTTGGTATCAGCAGTGGTAAATAGGAAGCCTGGCTTCTGGAATAAGATAGATACTAGTATACTCTTGCATGGCAGAGTTTTGCCTGTGATTGTGAGACCCTATTTATCCTCTCGGATTGTGTCTGTACATGCTGTGCTGCAACTTGTTTGTGGCTTGCAGGCCTAGACTGAACCCTTGACTCATCCTTCATAGAGAAAAACAGTAATTAAGCAGCCTGGATAAAGCACTGCAGTATTGCCATTGACAGTCCTGGAGAAGTGAGAGAGAAAAAAGGGTTTTTTTCTGAGGGAATTTTGATACATTTGCTCTAGGGAAAAAAAAAAAGCCCCCCCCAAATCTATACTTTTATTGATTCTTAAGGTTTTAATTGTCAGATACAGATGAGCACTCATATTTTGTGTGGTTTTGTGTAGCAAGGTCTGATTTCTAGCTAAGTTATGGCCAGAGGCTAGTTGTTCCTTTCTTTTCTTTCTCTCCCTTTCTTTTCAAATGGAAAGAGAAATCCAAGGGACTGAAATATGTTAATGAGGCAAAGCATTAATTGGTATTCTACTTAAATTATTAGCAATTCTCATTTCTTCCTATAAACACAGTCCTGTTTTATTGCATCTACATGAACATATACTTGTTTAGAAAGAAAAACTGTTAAATGTTATCCAAAGCATTCATACTGCATTGATACTTCCTACTGAAATCAAATAAGCTTTACCATTGTGCCATCTCTGCTGCTTTTAGTAAAATTTATTGCCTAATTGAAGTCACATTGCTACTTCTGTGCAAACTCTTTTGGTTATTATAGAAACCCATACTCTATCTCAGACTGCAGACTTTAAACTATGTTAACAGTTACCTAATTCGAGGTTTGTACATCCACTATTACTGTCAGACAGCACCAATCCTTTGAAAAGGCTGTTAAATCTGCAAATAGCACAGGACAATAAATCTGGGCTACAGGTTTTTGTAGTACATCAGTTGATACGTCAACAGTCGGGGAATTCAGTAAATCAGCTCAGTCAAACAAGCCAGGTCATTGTAAGTATTTTAAATACTTTGCTAGTCAGTGCAAACTGAGCCAGCACTGAGATACAGTATCGTCATATCAGCTTCTCTTCCTGAGTCCTGAGAATTTTGTAATAAACAACAGCATGACTGAAGTACAGTTAGGGCATTTTTCTATGTCCTCAGACTGGCCCAAGCTGCATCTGTACTCAAACAGATGCAGATTTCTACCTAGTGATGAGAGTATTTTGAGGGTTCACGCAGAAATTGACTTCTACTCTAGACATTTTATATAAATACCATGGTACTCCTTCTATGCTAAAAAAACCCCAAACCCACAAAACAAAAAACCCACACATTTCTGGATCACAATCTGATTTTCCCATAGCAAACATCTATGCCTAGGTATTCTACCTTAAGTTATACTCAGGCAGAACACCTTTTAAATAGGCAGACTAACAATTTCTTCTTAATAAATATTTTGGTGGGAGCACATCTCTTTCTGCAACATGCAAGCAGGCAAATACTGGTAAGCAGAGACAGCTTCTCAGGTCTTGACAAGAATTGTGATGGAAGCACTTGCTGGCAGGACACTGGAAATAAAGCTTAAAAGGAAGAGACCAGGCTGGACAAGAATGCATACAGGAGTGACAGGATGAGCAAACAGTGCCCAGGAGGCAGACTTGCAGTACTGAGAAGCAGACAGGGCCAGGTGGGAGAGACTCGAGAAGAGGTCAACACACAAACAAAACCCCACCATAACCTGCTGGCATCACCAGAAGTTCAGATCCTTATGAGACACAGTTTCCCTCCGAGGCTAATAGCACTATCGGCAGTCACAGTTGGTGCACAGTTAAATTTCTCAGCTGTTTTCCAACACTGGGATATTATACTAACTAATCCATCTTGAATTTTTTAAAAAAGTTTCTGACTCCAACTCTTACTACTTCATAACTTCCTCAACAAATAGCTTTAATTAATACATTTTCAAAAATAATATGAGACTTTTTGATAACTTGAAAGCAGAGAGGCGGTTTTCTCTGCTTATTAATCTACATGTTACAAATCACTTCCAGCTGCTGTTACAAAAAAAATCCTGCTTGACTGATGAAAGTTCACGTTTTACACCTTTTTTTGGCAACACAGGAATTACTAAACCCAAGCTCTGTTGTCATTTTGTTATTCAGACAACCTTGCAGCAAATTAATCATCAGAAGAATTACTGGACTGTTTTATTTTAAATCAATCTAAGGAGTATCCAGAGGCCTTTTTAGTTGTTTTTTTAATCAGAGTATTGTAGGTTCATATAACTAAAAACATATTTACTAAGAACACAAAGATCATTTTTCCGTCTCTCAGAATAAAACAAACCCCTGCCACACCTTCACAAGGACCCCTAGACACTCTACATAGCACACTCGACTTGCCTCTTTCCCTGCACCTCTACAAAGGGTTTTTACATGGAAAATAACAAAAAGGGTGTCTTCTGCTGTGTCAATAATGAGCAGCTCTGTCAGCACCAGGTGATGCTGCTCAGATACATCTCATAATCTTTCTGGAAGTCACAGGAGAAGGAGCAGAAGCACAGGGCCTTCACCCATGGGGAAATGAAAGGAAAGACCTGTGCAAATGCCAGAGCCAGCTCGCTGTCTGCTTGCTGCTTCCCACAGTGCCTAATCCAGACCATGTCTGTCCAGGCAGTATTACAATGTATTTTTGCCAGCTGTGTGATAGTAGTTTGATAGCAAAAAAAGGAACATTGATGTTCATGCTGTCAATTTACTGGCTGCCGCTAACAGGAGGAAAGATGATCTTTGCTTGAAAGACTAAGCACTTTCTGCTTTTCCAGTTTCAGGACTCTGACATAGCAAATTGTTCTTTTTTCCCCTTCATTTTTCTTTTAAATTAGCCTTATCTAATAAAGGATCCTACTATATGCAATTGCATCTAGTGATACATTCCATTTTGCAGTGTATTGTATTGTAAGTAGTTAAGTATGTAACTAAGCATTTTAGAATATCAAACTATAAGAAAAAATATTGCAAGAGAGAGACTCTTGCTTACCTACGCATTATAGTTGTTTAATGTTGATTTCTCTTGCCATAGTAGTGAAATGCCACATTCATATTTAAAATCTTAAGCATTGACAAAGTCTTCTGAGCATATAAAACTATTTTAGCAAAATAAAAGACTGCTTCCCATGGTGCAGCTCTGCAAATGAAACCACTCATCAATTCACCAAAAATCTGCCTACATACAAGGTGTTCTCCAGCCTTTTGGAAAGCACTTTGCTTTTCTCACATAGGAAGAAAGCCTCAGCATGCCAAACTCAGTGACAAACCTCCACTGACATCAATAAGGTCAACTGCTATGAGACTGACAGGGCTATAATTATGCTTTAAAATTACGCTTTTGCACATGCATTCACAAATAGGAACTGCAACAGCAGAAAGGCTTAATGCAACAGAAGAGAAGTGAAAATTTCAGGAAGAATACGCTGCAGTTCAAGACTAATGTGTTACTCTCAAAAAATCTAATTTTGATATAAATTAAACCTTTAAAAAGTATTTTCCTTAGTGTGTCAAAATCTCCCATTTCTTCAGCTGTCACAGAGCACTGTTAGAAATGGAGCCAGATCTGCTGATTAAAGTGTGGTTTCAGAGACTGAACCAATATTTATTTTGAAATTACTCCTAAATGACTAATTACCTATTTAAAAGTATAAGTAAACCTTTGACTTCATAGCATCTCCACAATCTTTCACAGTATAAAAGCAAAATATCCGATATCTGTAATTACTTACCAAAATAAAGGAAGTTTTTGTGTGGTAGTTTTGTTTGTAAATATTTTATTAAAAAATTCCTTTAATGCTATTAGTCAATACATGTGTAATAATACTTAATAAAGTATCATGTAGTAGTAGGTATTTTGGATTCAGGAATGTAGTGGTTTTAACTAAATCATCAGAACTCTGTTCTGCTCCAGTCTCTTCTGTCATTTTTTTTCCAGAATTTAAACACTCATTCTTTGTCAGGTACGTCATCCTTAAGGCCTTGCAAACTTTTTGGTGATTGAACCAAAACAAAGAGAGAGCTTAGCTTTCTTGATCTGAAGACCACATTGCTCTTGAGCTTAGAAAGGTGCCTGTGGTTTTCAAGCAGTTAGTGGCAAATCAGCAAGAAAGAAATCAAAGGAGAAGAAGGGACACTTGGAAATCAAAACAGTAAAGTGCACAGTTATACTGTCCAAAATTGTATTAATCTGATCCAAAGAACTGATGGGACTGTGGACATTTAATACAATTTGAGTTGCATGGAACATACAATCACAATTGGACAGAAAGGATTTTCTTTTTCTTCCTGAAGTCATCTACAGGATTTTCTGAATTCAATTTTCAAGGGTAACATACTGCAGCAATTTGGATATTGATTGGTTTCCTAAGTCCACAAGGAGATGGAGAAGGCGGGTAAGGTGTGGAAGGTTGCAAGGTGTCCTCGTGCCTTCTCAATTTTGTTTAGATGTCAGTACTCTCCAGTTCCCTGTCCTCCAGCCCTAATGCAGTGTGTGACCTAGAAATCATAAAGAGTTTCTCTTTATTTGTGTACTGTCTTTGAGTTTGCTGGGATTGTTCTCCTGTTTGTTCTCTGCTGGTAGCCTTGAGGGTGTCTGTCTTCTCAGCTGGTTCCTCCTCACAGTCCTGGGTTTTACTGGCTGCGGTGTTGGCAACTGACTCCAAGGAGGTGCCTGCCTCCTCCAGGTGGCTGTAGCCCTTATTGCTGCTGGTAGGCTCAGACTGGGAGCTCTGGGAGTCCGTCCTGGTAATGGCAGGGGGTGTTGAGGGTGGTGACCCCCCCAGATCCAGAGATTTGGAATAACTAGATGCCCTTATCAAGAGGCTGGAGTCTGGGTCCCCACTGACAGATGGGGACTGAGACGGCTCAGGGAAAAGAGGACACCTGGCATCGGGCAAACAGCTGGTGCTCTGCCGCCTGAGAACCAGCTTGTGCCTCCTCATCCCGTCGCCTCCCTCAATGTGGCCACTGCTGAGGTCAGTCAGGCTGAGTTCAAACTCACCCCGTGGGATCTCCTGGGCTCCCCGCTCACCAGGGGGCCTCCACCAGCCTCCCCCTTCACCCCTTGGCACCAAGGGCAGAAGGGTGAAAGTGCTCAGCGAAGAGCCGACAATGGAGCTGGCTGTGCTGTGCTGGTTCCAGCTCTCCGGTGGGCTGCATGGTGGGCTGGAGATGGTGCAGCCAGCAAGGGCAGCCCGCTCCCGACAGATGCTGTACACAGCTTCAGCCAGGCTGGGCGGCTGTGGTGGGGTGCAGAAGGACGATCGCCGTGGTGAGGATGCCAGGTCTGGTGGGGAAAGGGACATACCCAGTCCTGGTGGCCAGGAGCTCTTAGCCAGCATGGCTGCAGCACCCAGGCCTTCACCTCCAGGCTTTAGCTCCAGGCCTCGAGACTGCACATAGTTGACAAAGCCATTGAGAGGGGCTGAAGCCGGGGTCACCCCATCCTTGGTCCGCAGGCTGTGGGCATCAATGACAGTGGAGTAGAGGTCACGCAGGTTGATGATCTTGGTCTTCTTGTCGCGATTCTCATGCAATACTGCATTGGCGCAGATGAAGAGGAAGATTCCGATACCCATGATGAGAGGGCCCAGCACCTTCAGCTTGTCTGAATGCAAGTAGCTTGAGAAAAGACGGAAAAGGAAACCCACCGAGGCCTGGGGGGATGAGGAAGTGGGCAGGGACTGTGGGGAACCCGAGGTGGTAGCAGTGGTGGAGGAGTTGGCTCTTGAAGATGACTCCGGATGGATCCCTGCATGTGTCCCTTCTGTGCTCCGGGAGCGGTTCTTGGGGGTGCTGCCCTGGGGTGTCTGGTGCCAACCCCCACTGAAGCTGCCTTCTCTGTAGACCTGGCTGGGCTTCGGCCAGTAACCCACCACCGCCAAGGCGATGCCCACCAGCAGTACCAGGATGCCACAGAGGGCAATCAGCCCCGAGACAGAGCACAGCTTAAGCTTGCCTTTCACCACCACCACATCATTTTTTCGCTTCTTTTTGGCCTTGCGTTTGCGCTTGGGGATTTGGCTTTGGGGTCGCAGAGGGTCCTGTTTCCTAGCTGAGATCCTCAGGAGGCCTCCAGTGGCGATCATGGCTGGCTGCCCAAAGCGCTGCCCCTTACGGCTGCTCCAGCTCCTGCAGCAAAAGGGAGAAGAGAAAAGGATGATGACCAGAGGCAGACCTGCAACAAAAGAAATGTCTCTGTTTGCTGTTCCTCATTCAAACTCCTGCTGATTGAGACCCTCCACAAGTGGAACAGGGGATGACACCAACAGGACAATCTCCCTTGCCCATACAGCTCCTGTGTATGTGAGAAAGGGACAGGGAGACTGACAAGACAGACAATTAAGCAACTCTGAGAAGTGAAGCAGCCATGTGCCCCAACGTACTCTTGCCAAACAATTATTTAATTTCTTTACACTCCAGGTAAATGATAGGCAGAGTGGTACCTGCTGGTGTAAACAAAAAAAAATTATATAGCTGGTCTCAGAAGGATGCCGAGCCCCACTCCCTAATGGTGCCCAGGGTTACACTGCACGCTGTGGTTAGTGATGTCATGCAGGACATGAAGGGGGGAGGGAAATAAAAGCAGGAAGATAGTACATTTGACCTATAAATACCATTTGTTTCATTACCCTACTTAGACTTTACTTGGGGGGTGGGGGTGTAGTTAAACATATTACTTGCCTTTCTTCAGTGAGTGGGAAAGGAATTGCTGTGCAATGCACAAGGGAAACACCAGGAAGTGGTGCCCTGTGAAAGTTTCTTCACAGCCACTTTGCACTTGATCTGCAATATTACAGAAATTCATCTCCCGCCTACACTCCAGTGGAACCCCTGCTTTGGGAACACGTGTGATGTTCCAGATAATGGTTAGGTAACAGAGACAAATTCCCCCCTGCCCACCAGCAGAAAGCAGAGATAATGGCAATCAGGTAAGAGATGGCATGTCAAATTTTATTAAAGGAGGAGCAAAGCTTTGCAAGTCACCTGGGGAAACTGCAATGACTGTAGGAAAGCTGGCACGGAGGTAAACCTTGAGCTTTTATGGCTTTTGTTTTACCGGACTGTCAGAAGTCACCTCTCTGTTCCAGTGATCTGAGATACAAAACACAGTATGCAGAAGCAATTCCTGCACTGTTGCAAGTCTTTTCAGCAGATATTCTGTCATGCTAGTGAGGACTAAGTTCCCCTCCCCCCTTTCTTTTTCTGAGTGTCCGATTATTTTTTCCAAGATGGAGCAAAAGATGCCAGCACCAAACGTAACACCATAGACAAACTTCAATTTATTGCAGTAAAAGGTGATTAAGTAAGCACCTAAAAAAAGATTTTGCTTCCCTTCCTCTGTTCAGCTTTTAAATCTTATTTCTTTTCTGTTCTATTCCCAGATTTGCCACGTATGCAGTAATTTTGTATCCTATTTACTTTGCTTATATTGTCCCCGGTGAAAGAAGGGTGCTGTCAGCGAGAACGTTGTCAAATTACTCTCCGAGGTACTGCACGCTCAAAACAAAGAGCAGACACTTGTCTTCTCTTTCCTATCGCTAAAATAGTTATTTAAAAAAATCAAACAAAAAGGTCAACAAAAGAGAGCAATTTTTTGTTGATGCAAAAGTGTAATTATACACAGGCACGGTTGCTTCAACCGCCGGCTCGTCAGTTCATTTCTTTCTGCTGCTCCGCCAGCCAGCCGCCCGTCTCCTCTACCGCAGCGAAAACAGATGGAAAATCGGCTCCGAGCCACCTCCCCAGTCCCTGGCACTTAGTTTTGGGATGGAGAGAGCGGATGGAGGACGGCACCGCCGGACCCGCGGCCGCCGCCAGCGACCGCACGGGACCCGCTGGGGACGGAGCCGCTTCCACACCCGGAACCCACCGCTCCCGGCTCCCTCCACCCGGGTCAGTAACAAGCAAGCGCGGTTTTAGCAGCGGAGCCGGTTTGTTTCCTTCTCGCCGCGCCGGGCGCCACGGACCGGGCTGCCGGGGCAGCCTTTTAAAAGCAGCTTCGGCTGCAGAGCCCGGCATCAGTCAGGGGTCGCCGGGGACGTCGTGGGGGACGCGGCGGTCACTTACCGGGGAGGACCGGGGAGAAGCCCGCGCAGGAAGCGGCTGAGCCGCAGCAGGGAAGAAACTTTCCGGCCCAAGCGGGCATCCCCGCACCGCCGCCGCCCCTCACGGCCCCGGGCGGGCGGGCGGCGGGGCTGAGCCGAGCGCCGGGCGCCCCCTCGGCCCCGCCGCCGCCGGGCGCCTCAGGGAGTTCGGCGGGAGCGCTGCTCCCTCGCCATGCCGCATCCTTCCCGGCGGAGCAGCTGCCTGGAGCCTCCGCGGCCGGACCCGGCGCCGTTGCTAGGAGACGAGAGCCGTGACACAGGGAAACTGCCGCAGGAAGGGCCGCGGCCGCCGCCTCCCCCCCCACACCCCCCCCCCCCCCCCCCCCCCCCCCCCCCCCCCGGCTCCTTGCCGTAGAAGCAGAGAATCACCGGTTGGAAGAGACCCGTCGGATCATCG
>WAAB01006601.1:73054-85467 GCA_013389865.1 Piaya cayana | reverse complement strand
AAAAAAATCAAACAAAAAGGTCAACAAAAGAGAGCAATTTTTTGTTGATGCAAAAGTGTAATTATACACAGGCACGGTTGCTTCAACCGCCGGCTCGTCAGTTCATTTCTTTCTGCTGCTCCGCCAGCCAGCCGCCCGTCTCCTCTACCGCAGCGAAAACAGATGGAAAATCGGCTCCGAGCCACCTCCCCAGTCCCTGGCACTTAGTTTTGGGATGGAGAGAGCGGATGGAGGACGGCACCGCCGGACCCGCGGCCGCCGCCAGCGACCGCACGGGACCCGCTGGGGACGGAGCCGCTTCCACACCCGGAACCCACCGCTCCCGGCTCCCTCCACCCGGGTCAGTAACAAGCAAGCGCGGTTTTAGCAGCGGAGCCGGTTTGTTTCCTTCTCGCCGCGCCGGGCGCCACGGACCGGGCTGCCGGGGCAGCCTTTTAAAAGCAGCTTCGGCTGCAGAGCCCGGCATCGGTCAGGGGTCGCCGGGGACGTCGTGGGGGACGCGGCGGTCACTTACCGGGGAGGACCGGGGAGAAGCCCGCGCAGGAAGCGGCTGAGCCGCAGCAGGGAAGAAACTTTCCGGCCCAAGCGGGCATCCCCGCACCGCCGCCGCCCCTCACGGCCCCGGGCGGGCGGGCGGCGGGGCTGAGCCGAGCGCCGGGCGCCCCCTCGGCCCCGCCGCCGCCGGGCGCCTCAGGGAGTTCGGCGGGAGCGCTGCTCCCTCGCCATGCCGCATCCTTCCCGGCGGAGCAGCTGCCTGGAGCCTCCGCGGCCGGACCCGGCGCCGTTGCTAGGAGACGAGAGCCGTGACACAGGGAAACTGCCGCAGGAAGGGCCGCGGCCGCCGCCTCCCCACCAACCCCCCCCCCCCCCCGCCTCTCCCGCCACCTGCGCACCTGCGCCCGCCCGCGCCTAGCGGCCCCGCCCACGGAGGCACCGCCCCGTCCTCTAAACCACGCCCACAAAACGAGGACCACGCCCCATTTGCCACACGCTCCGCCCGCACCATAGGCCACTCCCCCTGAGGCCCTGCTCTGGCTACATCGCCCCGCCCACAGGGGTGGCCCCGCCCTCACCCGCCCTGCCTCACCCCACCATGTGGTGTGCGGTGGAGCATCCTGCACCCACTGATCCCATTTCACACCCCACCCTGACCGGCAAGCGACTGACGGGGGAAGTGCAGCCACTCTTATGCTTCATAGAATCATAAAATCATAGAACCGCTAGGTTGGACCTTTGAGATCATCAAGCTCAACTATACCTGTCCACTACTTAGGAGGAAGTTTTTTACGGAAAGGTTCATTAGGCATTGGAATATGCTGCCCAGGGAGGTGGTTGATTCGCCTTCCCTGGAGGTGTTTAAGTCACGAGTAGACGAGGTCCTGAGGGACATGGTTTAGTGTTTGGTGGGAATGGTTGGATTCAATGATCCAATGGGTCTCTTCCAACCCGGTGATTCTGTGATTCTGTGTGTAAATCGTATACCTAAGGTGATTCACCTACCCATCTTTTAAATACCATGAGAAATAGTGACTCAACCATCTTCCTGGGCAGCCTATGCCATTGCCCAATAAACCTTCCAGTGAAGAAGTTTTCCTAATGTCCAATCTGAACCTCTGGTGCAACTTGAGGCCATTCACTCTCATCCTGTCACTTGGAAGAAGAGACCAACACCTGCCTTTCCACAACCTCTCTTCAGATAGTCATAGACAGTGATAAGATCTCTCCTCAACCTCCTTTTCCCCAGACTAAACAACCCCAGTTCCCTCAGCTGCTCCTTGTATGACTTGTTCTCCAGTCCCTTCACTAGGTTTGTTCTTCTCTGGACATGCTCTGGGACCTCAATGCCTTTCTCATAATGAGGGGTCCAAACCTGTAGGCAGTATTCAAGAGGTGGCCTCACCAATGCCAAGTACGGGGAGACAATCACTCCCGTGGTCCTGCTGATCTCACTGCTTCTGATACACTTCATTGCTCTCTGATGGCAACCTTCCAGGAGCTGTCCTCTCCGGACAGTGTGAAGTCCCATCTCCTTTTGTCACCTTAGTCCTTCCCAGGGTTTGTCCAGCCTCCCATTTAGGAGCTCAGCAACAGAAGACAGAAAGCCCCACAGTCTTCTTTCCACCAGTGATATCTCAGCAGCCTCAGGCTCAGCCACCTTGCTTTTGGTTCTGCCTGCCTCTCCTTTCCCTGAGTTTGCAGGAATGGCTAGGGAGAAAGACAAGAAGCAGGTGAAAAGATGAAGAAAGAGGATGAAAGAAGAAAGTGGCAGCTGAGATACATCAACGATGTCACAGAATCACAGAATCACAGGGTTGGAAGAGACCCATCGGATCATCGAGTCCAACCATTCCCATCAAACACTAAACCATGTCCCTCAGGACCTTGTCTACTCGTGCCTCAAACACCTCCAGGGAAGGCGATCCTGTCACTCAGGATCACTCTTTTTTGGCAGAGATCAGGAAATGATGTTATCTTCTGAGCTGCTTCGTGAAAACTCTAATTAAATTGAAGTTGTCACCTAAGTGAGACATAATCTAGTGCATCCCATCACACTGCTTCTTGTATTCGTGAGAGGAGATAACTGTTGATTGCTTTAGTCAAGTCTTGTTACAGGTCCACTGTGAACTTGGAAGGCAAATCTCAGGCAGGTATTTCAGTAAATACAGAAAACTTGGGGTTGGGTTTTCTCCTGACTTAAGTTGCATGGTGTTCTGGGGTGGGTAGACCAAACTTTTTTTTTTATACTGTGGCCTTGGGCTCTTCTTGAAGCTAGGGTATGACCTAGCCTGGGCCAAACCAGCTCTCTCCTACCTCTGTTTGACCTATTGTGTGGGAAGACTATGCTATGTGTAAAACAGCCTGCCAGAAGCAGAAGGGCAATAAAGAGAACTTTTATGGACTCAGACTGTGCTATTAAAAAGAAAGGATAAAACATGTAAAATTGTCAGAGAGATTATGTGTATTCAGTTAGATTTTATGTATTCTGGCCTCAACAATTTTGTGATGCTGTGAATGCTCTCCCAGCCTGTGACATTACATGTCTTTCACCCCAACTATCAGTGCCTGGTTTGAGAAAAAACAAATCCTAAAATTGCACATATGCATTTTAATGTCATTTGCAGTTTATCTGAGCAAAATCACTTGGGGCACATTTCTTTTAGCACATATATAACTTCTGGTTATGCAACAGGATTGAAATTTGAGATTTATTATTTAAGAACTTCTTTTAAAAGCATGCTTTGAATGCTCTCAATGAACCCAAGTCTTCTAACATTCAGTAATTTGCTTTGTGTTCAGCCCAGACTATCAGAGAAAACCAAACATATCACATCTGTTTCCACTGGAGACCTGTATCACATCAATAATGCAGCACCACCAGACTCCCTGAAAGGCTTCTGTGTTAGAGAAAGATGGAGAACGAGAGAGATTTTTTAAAGGGCAAAGAGTTCTTTTCCCTGAGTCACATTTTCTATTTCTGTCAAATGAAACCATTCTATTTGGCTATCTTTTTATACAACAGCCTTTCTGTATTTTCATTGCTAATTTTTGAGTGATTTGGCTATCTTCATATTTACAATTTTCAACTTGCTCTTAGCAAAATGTGTTGTAGGTTATGCCCAGTCCTAGAAAATATGAAATAGATTTCAGGTTGAAAAGCAACTGAGGGTGTTATTTTGCAGTAACTAGCAATGTGGTCTTAATTGATTCTACATGGTGAGGGCCAATTGTACAAGGGCAGGCTGAATCCCTCAGAGCAAGTTACCTTTTCAAGTTCAATATCCCTTAGCAATACTACAGATGATTCTTCTTTAACAAATGCATTGGGGCTTTGATGAGACATTTGTATTATTTCTAGTTGTTACAGACTTTTGTGTTCCCAGAAGTGGAGTGATTGCAAAAGGCAGCTTTGCTATTGGTCTTGTTTACTGATTGCCTGAGTTAATTTGCAACTATCTGAATTTGCATTGACTACTGAGCACTGTTGGCAGACTCAAGTCCTGCCCTTTCCCTCTCCCTCTCTGGTTATTTGAGCACAAGATGATAACCTTCATGTGGTTCTTCCCTGGACATGCTTTAATACAACAGTGCCATCAATTTTAGTATATCCACATGAATATGTTCCACCTGAGGCTGGCTGGGTATGTCAGCTCTAATCCAGAAGATGCATAGCCAAGTCAATATATCTCAGCCCTCAGCAAGGCCAAGGTCCAAAACCAATTCAAAGGACAACTTAAAGTATTCAGCATACTTTTCTGAAATACTGTAGTATCTGTGGATTCCAGCCATGGAGCTACAGTTCCCAGTGTAGAGGCCTTACAGAATAAAAACAGAGAGAAGGCCCTTACTTGATATACTTGTGGAAGGGGTATAAGACTAAAAGGATAACTATGAAAAAGAATTGTTAGAAGGACAGTAGAAAAAGCATAAGAGAGAGACAGCTTTCACAGACTTCATCTTTACAATTTCTCAGAAGGAGTAACAGAAGTATTGAAGGGTCATTGCCATCTCAGCCTATATCCTGCTGACAGAGTGGCTTCTAGTCATAACAGAGGCTCTAGCATTAAGGCCTGTTTCAATTGTAGCTTATTTAGCTAATTTTAATTAACTGATTAATTTTTTTGATAGAAATAAATGCCAATGTACATTTGTACATGTGCTTCACACTCTGTTCTGCTACATGCCAAGATTTCCTCTTTGTTGCTGGAATTCATAACTTCATCTCATTCAATAGCTGGGGAAGTTGTAAGAGAATCACTATCAGTTTGGGCCCTGGTTTCAGAGTAAGTCATTGTTTTTCCTTATCTCAGCCAACAAGCTTTGTTTGTTTCCTGTGGCAGTGGAGATTCTGATATGATTAGTGGTGGATTAATGATAATTTGGTAACTGAAGAAGAAAAGCATCACTGTGAATGAACTATGAGAAATCATCCTCACTGACAAAATATATGTTTGAAATTCTTACAGGCCTACATCAAATGCAGTGAATCTGCATTGTGTATTAGATTCATCCAGTTTATGTCATGTGTGGTAGAATCAGATGCAACGTTTCTTCTTTTCATTGTGTAGCAAACCTAGATAACCCACTGAGAGTGAATGGCAACTTGTATGTCTGCTCTTCTTTCAAAATTAATTATAGCAGAGATACACATTGCTGAGAACATTTGCCGGGGTGAAGGAAATGCACAGAAATGAAATCTAGTGACAGAAAGGTAAAGGAAATTAATATTTTAGGATGAACAAGCTTTTTCACACAGAAAAAAAGAAGGAACTACTGGTTTACCTCACTTCAGTTCTTATTGACATTCTTCGTGAATAGATTTTAATTTTCAAGGCATTAATGACAGTAACAACTTTACAAATATATATACTTTTAATTGACATCTTGCAATGTCATCTTCAGAGCAGGCTGAACATGAAATGCTCCTGGGTCATCTATGACATATTGCAGGAAGTCTGTGGTGGTTGTGCCCTCAGGTTATGAGCCATGCTCAGGGGCAGATGTCACTCAGTTGCCTTTAAATGTTCTGGGCATGACTTCTCAACTGGCTTAAAAGGAAGCAGGAACCATTCAGCCATGTTATTTGCCTTCAGGTTTGATTTGTTGATACAAGGCAACTGCAAATAACTGCAAAAAAACCTGTGTCTGTAATTTCTGGACACAAAAAACCACATAAAGGCTAATCAAAACCACTTGCAAAACTATTGGCTTGGAAGGCAAGACTGGTGTAACATTTCCCCCAAATCGCTGCAATTATTTTTTTTAAATGATGTTCCCCCCCCACTTTGCCCACTTGATGAACCATGTAAGCTCTTTGAGGTGGACACCATCCCAAAGCCACTTGACCCTAGCTGTAATGACTATCTGTGTATACCTGTTTCATGATTAGCACCTTCTTATTGTTTATCTTTTGCTGTCAGTTCGAAGGTCTACAGGAAATTATGTGAATGTGTATGTTGTAAGACAAATTAATAAAATAGCTTTTTTATCTTCAGGTCTTAGAAATATTACTTCAAGTCAGTGGGACAGCACTTGTGTGTGTATGACAAAATGTATTGGGCAGAGGGTTGGGAAGTGTTTTTATTGTAAGTGATATTAAAAGTACATTACTTGCATGCCAAAGAACTTGTTGTAGGAGGGAACAGTGGAATGCACCAATAACATATGGCTCCCGCTGTCTTTTTTTTCTTCTAGGGCAGTAGGTGCTAGAGAGATTTTTAGCCTTCATAATTTAAAATTGTAGATATTCAAAAATAAACATGATACCAGTATTTTTGCGAATATGTGCAAAGGTTTTTCAACAAAAAGAGAGATGCTTATGCCTGTTAACTGCATTGCTCACTGCAAGTCACAGCATCAGAGAGTTCTGGCTATACGAAACCAGCTCAATCTGAAAGTGGTCAGGAAGGAATGGTGGGCAGCTTGCCTCCTCAGCATGGGAACAGAGTTAGTCCACCCAGCCCATGAGTTGGGTTAGCAACCCACAAGGAGCCATCATCAGATAGATCCCAACTAGTTATCAGATATTTTAGAGTTTTCATGTTATCAATATTTCTCTCATTTTCTTGGGGATACACCTGCTGCTTTCCAGCATATGCTTAGGCTGCTGAGGAGCAGGGCTGATTTACATTATACAAAACACAATGCCTGTGTTAGCTGGGAAAATTCCTCACTGGTCTGGTGAGACACTGGAACAATACAATCAAGCATAATCACTCTTATAATAAGATTATTTGCAGCAATCTACATAAAAGCATAGTCTGTCAGTCAGGAGAGTAAGACAATAATTTCATCCTTCCTTTTTAAGAGAAGGGTTTTCACTGAGTATGCAGTCTGACTGCATACTTACATACTTGTGCAGTTTGGTAGGTGTCTTTGCCCTACTTTATTAAAGGTTTAACTTAGCATTTAATAAATGTAAGGTATCATAGTATCTTTTTTATGTGCTGTCAAGAGAGATTAACCCAAATTTTTGACCTGTGTTGTTGGTTGTTGGTTTTTGGTTTTTTTGTTTTTGTGGGGGTTTTTTTTTGTCATTTCCCTTCCCCCATAGCCTGCAACAATGTTGTTTTACTCTACACTGGACATCTAATAATCGCTGTCAAAAGACGACAAGATAGTGCAGGGTACTCAACCAATAGAAATGACTTTTATGGACTACCAACTAAAATCGTCACAACACTGATGAATTGTGAAGGTCCTTAAAGCTCCATGCTTCATTGCTATCACTTCCAGGGTGATACAAAGTCTGTTTAAAAATGAAGGTCAGATTTACCTAAGATTTAATGGTACATTTTAGGAATGTAAAGGAACCCAGAAAAAGTATTATTGCCAGAAGATCTGTTTCTGCCACCTTTTCCACAGCTTCTCTCTAGAAAAGAGATGTTGGGGTGAAGTCAAGAGCATGTTTTAAATGCGCCCAGTACTGTTATGAACTGGCACAGGTATGAACATCTCATGGAATTTTTGCCTGTGGTAGGAGCTAATCCCTTACCAGGCTTAAGTTAAGACAAAAGGGAACTGTTGAGTCCTTTGAGGTCTGTCATTCTCTGGACCCAAATGCCAGGATCAGTGCTCAGATATATTTTCTCTTCAGCCACTCTTAATTTTTTTTTAAATTATTCTAATTGACAAAGGTATAAAAGTATATTCTCACAACTTTAATAACTATTAAAACAGTGAACTTTACCCTAAAGGTGTAGAACAGTGATTTAACAGTAGGTAATAAGTCCTAAAAGTAGACAGAAAAAAAATCCTATTCAGAACTAGAACCTGAGCTCTGTAGTTAAATGACACTTAGGGACTCAGATTATAGGCCATAATTTATTAAATGGAGTTGTGACTTGATCATTACTCTTCTAATAATCATGACACTTATTGTACCTCTGCTTTGATTTTGAATGTTACTGTTACAACATTCAGTTATATTAGTCAAATGGCTGGTATTGTACTAATCATTCTCAATCAGTTTTGTAACTTGAAGGATATCATATTATACAGTTGAAATAAAGTACAACCAGCTAAATAGCTTTTCTGTATTGATACAAGAGAGCTGAATTTATCAATATTATTGGCGTCACAAAGACTTTGTGGGATGACTTCCGTGACTGGAGTGCTGGAATGGAAGGATAGAGGCTCTTCGGGAAGGGCAGGCAGAAGAGATGAGGAAGGGGTGTTGCCCTCTCTGTCAGTGACCAGCTGGAATGCATGGAGATGGACAAGGAGCTGACTGAGAGCTTATGGATCAGGATTAAAGGGAGAGCAGGGACACATGTTATTAGAGTAGGAGCATGATACAGACCAGCCATCTAGGAAGAGCAAAAGGATAAGGCCCTTGTCCTCATGGGGGACTTCAAGCTTCCCAATATCTGTTGGAGGGACAACACAGAAGGCATTTTCAATCTAGAAGGTTCTTGGAATGTGTTGATGGTAACTTCCTTCTCCAAGTGATAGAGGACCCAAAAAGGAGAGGTACTATGCTGGACTTCATTCTCACCAACAAGGAGGGACTGGTAGAGATTGTGCAGCTCAAGGGCAGATTTACCTGCAGTGACCATGAAATGGTGGAGTTCAAGATCCTCAATGTAGTGAGGGCAGTGCACAGCAATCTAACTACCCTGGATTTCAGTAGAGAAGACTTTGGCTCTTTCAGGGATCTGTTTTGGAGAGTACCATGGGATGAAGTCCATGGAGGGAAGAGGGGCCAAAGAAAGCTAGTTAATATTCAAGGGTCACCTCTTCCAAGTTCAGGAGAGATGCATTTCAACAAAGAAGTAGTCAGGCAAAAATGCCAGGAGGCCTACATGGATGAACAAGGATCCCCTGGACAAATTCAGACACCAAAATGATTCCTACAAAGAGTGGAAGCAAGAACAGGTAGCCTGAGAGGAAAACAGGGACATACTCTGAGCAGCTGGGGATCAGGTTAGGAAACCTAAAGGCCTGATAGAATTAAATCTGGCCAGGGATGTGAAGGGCAACCAGAAAAACTTCTATTGGTGTGTCAGTGTTAAAAGGAAGATCGGGGGAAATGTGGGTCCTCTCCAGAAGGAAACAGAAGACCTGGTTATCTGGGATATGGAGAAGGCTGAGGTACTCAATGACTTTTTTGCTTCTGTTTTCACTGGNATTTCCCTTCCCCCATAGCCTGCAACAATGTTGTTTTACTCTACACTGGACATCTAATAATCGCTGTCAAAAGACGACAAGATAGTGCAGGGTACTCAACCAATAGAAATGACTTTTATGGACTACCAACTAAAATCGTCACAACACTGATGAATTGTGAAGGTCCTTAAAGCTCCATGCTTCATTGCTATCAATTCCAGGGTGATACAAAGTCTGTTTAAAAATGAAGGTCAGATTTACCTAAGATTTAATGGTACATTTTAGGAATGTAAAGGAACCCAGAAAAAGTATTATTGCCAGAAGATCTGTTTCTGCCACCTTTTCCACAGCTTCTCTCTAGAAAAGAGATGTTGGGGTGAAGTCAAGAGCATGTTTTAAATGCGCCCAGTACTGTTATGAACTGGCACAGGTATGAACATCTCATGGAATTTTTGCCTGTGGTAGGAGCTAATCCCTTACCAGGCTTAAGTTAAGACAAAAGGGAACTGTTGAGTCCTTTGAGGTCTGTCATTCTCTGGACCCAAATGCCAGGATCAGTGCTCAGATATATTTTCTCTTCAGCCACTCTTAATTTTTTTTTAAATTATTCTAATTGACAAAGGTATAAAAGTATATTCTCACAACTTTAATAGCTATTAAAACAGTGAACTTTACCCTAAAGGTGTAGAACAGTGATTTAACAGTAGGTAATAAGTCCTAAAAGTAGACAGAAAAAAAATCCTATTCAGAACTAGAACCTGAGCTCTGTAGTTAAATGACACTTAGGGACTCAGATTATAGGCCATAATTTATTAAATGGAGTTGTGACTTGATCATTACTCTTCTAATAATCATGACACTTATTGTACCTCTGCTTTGATTTTGAATGTTACTGTTACAACATTCAGTTATATTAGTCAAATGGCTGGTATTGTACTAATCATTCTCAATCAGTTTTGTAACTTGAAGGATATCATATTATACAGTTGAAATAAAGTACAACCAGCTAAATAGCTTTTCTGTATTGATACAAGAGAGCTGAATTTATCAATATTATTGGCGTCACAAAGACTTTGTGGGATGACTTCCGTGACTGGAGTGCTGGAATGGAAGGATAGAGGCTCTTCGGGAAGGGCAGGCAGAAGAGATGAGGAAGGGGTGTTGCCCTCTCTGTCAGTGACCAGCTGGAATGCATGGAGATGGACAAGGAGCTGACTGAGAGCTTATGGATCAGGATTAAAGGGAGAGCAGGGACACATGTTATTAGAGTAGGAGCATGATACAGACCAGCCATCTAGGAAGAGCAAAAGGATAAGGCCCTTGTCCTCATGGGGGACTTCAAGCTTCCCAATATCTGTTGGAGGGACAACACAGAAGGCATTTTCAATCTAGAAGGTTCTTGGAATGTGTTGATGGTAACTTCCTTCTCCAAGTGATAGAGGACCCAAAAAGGAGAGGTACTATGCTGGACTTCATTCTCACCAACAAGGAGGGACTGGTAGAGATTGTGCAGCTCAAGGGCAGATTTACCTGCAGTGACCATGAAATGGTGGAGTTCAAGATCTTCAATGTAGTGAGGGCAGTGCACAGCAATCTAACTACCCTGGATTTCAGTAGAGAAGACTTTGGCTCTTTCAGGGATCTGTTTTGGAGAGTACCATGGGATGAAGTCCATGGAGGGAAGAGGGGCCANGTAGAGAAGACTTTGGCTCTTTCAGGGATCTGTTTTGGAGAGTACCATGGGATGAAGTCCATGGAGGGAAGAGGGGCCAAAGAAAGCTAGTTAATATTCAAGGGTCACCTCTTCCAAGTTCAGGAGAGATGCATTTCAACAAAGAAGTAGTCAGGCAAAAATGCCAGGAGGCCTACATGGATGAACAAGGATCCCCTGGACAAATTCAGACACCAAAATGATTCCTACAAAGAGTGGAAGCAAGAACAGGTAGCCTGAGAGGAAAACAGGGACATACTCTGAGCAGCTGGGGATCAGGTTAGGAAACCTAAAGGCCTGATAGAATTAAATCTGGCCAGGGATGTGAAGGGCAACCAGAAAAACTTCTATTGGTGTGTCAGTGTTAAAAGGAAGATCGGGGGAAACGTGGGTCCTCTCCAGAAGGAAACAGAAGACCTGGTTATCTGGGATATGGAGAAGGCTGAGGTACTCAATGACTTTTTTGCTTCTGTTTTCACTGGCAGGGGCTCTAGCCACAGTGTACAAGACAGAAGGCAAAGACAGGGGTTGGGAAAATGAAGAACCAACCACTGTAGGAAAAGATCAGGTTCAAGACAATATAAGGAACCTAATGCACAAGTCCATGGGATGTGAGAAGATGCATCTGTGGATCCCAAGGAAGATGATGGATGAAGTTTCTAAGTCATTATCCATCATATTTGAGAATTTGTGGCAATCTGATGAAGTTCTCAGTAACTGGGAAAAGGGGAAATACAACTTTTGTTTTTAAAAAGGGAAATAAGAAAGACCCAGGGATCTACAAGCCAGCTAGTCTCACTTCTGTGTCTGTTTATATATACATATCCTCCTGTAATCTCTGCTAAGGCAGCATGGCCAGCAAGTCAATAGAAGTGATTCTGCACCCCTACTCTGCATTCCTGTGACCTCATCTGGAGTACTGTGTCCAGCTCTAGAGCCAACATAAAAAAGATGGACACCTGTTAGAGCGAGTTCAGAGAAGGACAACAAGGATATTCAGAGGGCTGGAACACCTCTGCTATGAAGACAGGCTGAGAGAGTTGGAGTTTTTCAGTCTAGAGAAGAGATGGCTCCGTGTAGGTATTGTTGCAGCCTTCCAATACCTAAAGGAGGCATGCAAGAGATCTGGATATGGAATTTTTACAAGGGAATGTAGTGATAGGACAAAGAGAAATGTCTTTAAACTGAAAAAAGAGTAGATCTAGATTAAAAATAAGGAAGAAATTCTTCACTGTGAAGGTGGTGAGGCACTGGAACATAATGCCCAGAGAAGTCATGGGTGTCCTTCCCTGGAAGTGTTCAAGGCCAGTCTGGATGGAGCTTTAAGCAACTTGGCTGAGTGGAAGGTGTCTCTGCTTATGACAGGAGGGTTGGAACTAGATGGTCTTTAAGGACCCTTCCAACCCAAACCATTCTATGATAATTTTTTAAAGAATTAGCAACATCACTTGTGCTTGGTCTTTCTTTTGCTTTCATTGCCAAATAAATCTCTTCTCTTAGATTTAAAGACAAAAAATAAGAGAACCCTTAATTGTGCAGGCTAGAAGGATGTTTCTTGCTTATATTTTCAAAACTCCTACTAGGGTAGGCTATGACC
>WAAB01006601.1:13797-64648 GCA_013389865.1 Piaya cayana | reverse complement strand
TAAACCTCATGCCATTAGACTCAGCCTAGTGGTCCAGCCTGTTCAGATCCCTTTGTAGAGCCTCCCTACCCTCCAGCAGATCAACACTTCCAACCAGCTTAGTGTCGTCTGCAAACTTGCTAAGAGTACACTCAATGCCTTCATCCAGGTCATTGATGAAGACATTGAACAGGGTTGGACCCAGCACTGAGCCCTGGGGAACCCCACTTGTGACTGGCCTCCAGCTGGATTTAATTCCATTTACCACCACCCTCTGGGCCCGGCCAGCCAACCAGTTTTCTACCCAGGAGAGTGTGAGCCTGTCCAGGCCAGAGACTGACAGTTTCTGTAGCAGAATGCTGTGAGAAACTGTGTCAAAGGCTTTGCTGAAGTCCAGGAAGACCACATCCACAACCTTTCCCTCATCCAGCAGCTGAGTCACTTTGTCACAGAAGGCGAAGTGACCAGAAGGAGATTGAAGCGACCAGTATGGAAAGCTGCTAAAGGTACCATCAAGCAAAAACATTACCTGAAGGCACTTTTTGTTTATGCAAAGCACTTAAAAATTTTGAAACCCTCTACTGAAGAAAATGTAGATGCTCCCATTGCTTTTAAACCTAAGAATCAAGTTTCTTTTGAATCTATTAAGCAAAACAGCAACTTAAACATAGGAACTCATAACCATTTAAATCAAGGGGATTTTTCTGGGTATTGTTCAGTGTTTTTATATGTATTTGTTTGTGTGGGACAAGCAGACGAAATAGATGCTACATAGAAGAAAATGAACAACCAGAGCCAAGGGATATGCTCTGAATAAACACTGAGAATGCAACTCTGAGATGAATGCAAGCCTACAGCAAAACCTTAGGATTAATATCAGCTGGAAAATGGTCTGGAAATAAGGCCAAAGCCAAAGTGATAGTTTCCTTCTTTCAAATATCTATTTCATGATTTCCAGTGTAATAGCACAGAGCCAGAGAAGGGTCTGTTTGCTTATTCAAATAAAGGACTTTTTGTTATGAGGAAAGGAAAACCTAAGAAGTGATATAGAGCTTTTAAGCAATGGCAGCATCCTCCCGATGATGCTGCAATGATGAGATTTTGACGATGAATTTGGACTATCTACAATTAGAAACTTGTTATTTGCCTGTTATATTTTCTGTGGTTTGTTTTTATCAACAAAACTGTGCAAAACTCATTCATTTTCATAAGGTGACTGAAAGGTAATTATTGCTCCAGCTCTGAAATTATTCTTGCAGCTTTTGCCTTGCTATGGCTATTTGCTTGAATAGAGACACTCTGATCACAACCAAGTAGTTAATACGTTATATTATTGCAAATGTTTGCTACACACATTTGTTAAAAGTATGGGTAAGTCAAAATTAGGTAGCCCATAGCAGAGCTAAATACCATTTAGTTTTTGGAAAAAATGTGACAGTTAATGGTGAAAGCATAACATGTCAGTCTGAAAATCTATTCATATTATTCTGTTTGTTAGTGTCTCAAGTGATGACAAATGTATTCTTTTAGCAGCTGAATAGGTCTTCCGTGGGAATATTCCTTTATAATAAATTATGACTCAAATTTTGCGCTTGACTGAAAATGAGAGATTAATCATGGTGGTCATTTGTTGCAGGCTCTGTAACTCTGGAGAAACAAATCTTCATATTCAAAAAGGCAAGGAATCTGCTCATACATGCTACAATTTTCTGCTTATATTTTTGACAATGATGCCATTCTTATTTTTCTTCTTTCTTATGGTAAAGTGCACTGTAGGGTGAGGTGAGCCATGAGTTCTATACTTACTGTAATAACAATAACAACAACAGTAACAACAATAAGAAAACTTTTTTTTTTCTCTCCATGGTGTTACAAAGTGCTTGAAAATGTGGTGACAGAGTCATGTTAGTGGGCACTTGCAGTTAAAAGAACAGTTCTTTAAACATGTGAAGTTTGTAGTAATGGTTTATGACTATAGTTGATCCAACGTTAAGCTCTCTTTGCAGGGTTGAATCAAATGCAATTTCTGATTTTTGTAAATATTTTCAGGAGCTTGATATTTTTGACCAGCAAGGAATTGAAAGCAAGGGGAAAAAGTAGGTGGGGATCTTACAAGAAATCTTGACAATAATTTTCTTTTGTTAGTCTGCACAAATACTTTTCAAAAGCACATAGGGGAAAACTGCAGTTTTAGAGAATAAGAACTTGACTAGGATTCAGTAGAAAAGAAAAAGAAACAACTACTTTTTCTTCTACTGTCAGATACCTTAGTGGCACTCAGAGCTGCACTGTATAAAATATAAATTTACCTTGGTGTAAATGAGAGAAGGCTTATACCCAAAGCTTGGGTGTTTTGGAAACCAGCAGCAGACTAAGTTGTGATAAAAAACAAATGCTGAAGCATTGGAAGCTTAGAACATATTTTGGTTGAATGGACATCTTCATTGTCAAAAGCACAACTCTTCAAAGGCTTGTCTTCATTGTTTGCTTGTTTTAGGCTGAGTTTTGTCACACTGAATAATACCTGAATTTGTAAGTAATACACTCTTGAGTGGATCTCCTTGTCTACACTGAAAGTGGGTCCTGCTTCAGGTGAGGCTGGCCCAATGTCCTCCAGAGGCCCCTTATAGCTTCAGTTATGCCACAGTCCTGTGGGCTTTGGTCACTGTTTTACATGAGGAAAATGTCAGAGTTTTATGTCACTTCTGGTATGATTGGTAGAATTATTTTTCCTGCACGGGGGAAGGAACAAACTTGTGCTTCTAATTTTTGTTGTGATTAATATGCATTGGGATGTGGAAGGTTTTGCATGTTGCCTGCACTTTTTGGCTGCTGCATTTTAAAACTTTTGGGTTTCCATTTGGTTAGCAGGGATATTATTATTGTCAGCCAATATGTAACTGCACCTAAATCATTATTTTTACTGCTCCAGTACTAAATTTGGCCTAACCCACTTAAGTCATTTTTAGAGATAGATTTGCATTTGAGCTGGTTATGTGAATGCCAAGTTTCAGCCTACAATGACTGAAAACAGCTGAATAGTGAAATAGTGAGTGACAATGTTTATAAAGGAAACAGGTCCTGACCCTTGATGACAGCTTTGTGAATATGATGGTACAATCATTTGAGTATCTTCCGTCTTGCTCACAGTTATTATTATGTAGGTTCCTAATTTGTTGCCTTCCTCCGTCATCAGAACATGTTCTGCAAGTCCCATTTTTACATTGCCGATATTTAGTTCTGTCTGTTTTCTCTGAGTGAAGGGCTGCAATATTTATATCACTTGCAATTATTTTCATAGAGCTACAGTCTGCCTTTGGGCATAGCCTTCAGACAGGGATGCTGCAGTATTTGGTGTCATAGCTAGGATAGCCCCAGGAGATAACATGCTTCAGACATTCCAAGGCAGGATATTTTTTCTTGTTTTACCTATTAGCTGGCTAGTAAGTTGTTCTTAGCCCATGTAGGAATGAGTTTGACCAGCCCTTAAATCAAGTCACGTGTGCTGATCAGTGCACGTTTGTGTGTGTTTATATGTGTAATGAGTGTATCAGGCACAAGTACCAGTACTTTACGCTAGATGAATTATTGTAGTTTTGAGTTTTGGAGTCCCATTCTCTCTCCTGCTCTGCATATTTTCATTCTCTCCTGTGGAAGTGAGTCCGAGCTCTGGAGAAGTCAGGCTCAAGCTCATATTCACAGTTCCCATGTTCATCTCTGAATGTTTGCCTCACACCAGGGCTCTAATTTGCAGGGAGCAAAGTACAATTTTGTGTCAGGGAGTCTAATGAAAATCTCTAATGCTGCATATTTAGTCCAAAGGGCAAAATGTGAATGTCACCAATGTGTTAGATGAACTACATAGTCTATAATTTTTCCTGAAGCATACCAGTAAGAGAAAATTTTGTATTTTGAACATTTCCACCCTCTATTTAAAAGAAAATAAAAAAATAAGGAAGAAGTATTTTGGGGGATATCTTTTTTCTTTCTCTAAACTGGATCCTGAATTTTAAAACTAGATGCTCACCTAGCCATTTATATTTGCATGACTGAACAGATTGAAAATATGTAATATTGAAAGATTTCACATAAAATGTGCATCTATTCATCCATAGCTTTGGGTCTGTAGCATTTCTTCATATTCGTCCATGAAATGAAATAAGGAGCTAAAGGGAAGAAAAGGCCTCTGCTCTCTCTCCAGTATGGAATGTAGATCTGGTGCTCAAAATATTAAGGAGAATAGGTAGAAATTAAGGCTTTGGATAAAATATCTCACTTTACACATGTAGCGACGGAAAAAATTGGACTACACACAACGATCAATATGATCCGAATGAAGCTGCTTTATTTTGGGTTAACTGGTTACCTTTATACCCCAAACTCACCAAACATTGATTGGTCAATTCTGTCCTAGTAACAAGCATTCATTGGTCACAGCCCAACCACACAACCATGTTGCCAGGGTACAGTTCCTGCCTCCAACGGCCAGCTTCCTCATTAGCATAACACAACAGTCATTATAAAGTTTTTGTATTCCTGAGCACCATGGTTAAGGCTTTCCCAACTCCACCCAGCCACAGTGCTTGGGTTGCTCATTGGATGCTGCCACCTATCATACACAGTTTTACTCATCATTTTGGGTCTCCCTGGTTTCAGGTCTCCCAAGACAACATGTATTATTTTTGAGGAAAGATATATATGTGTTTGTGTATATGATTTTTGAATATCCTTGCATATATGATCTTTATTAGTGGATGTTTTGGGGCGGTTTTTGTTTTTGTGGGGGGTTTTTTGTGTCTAAATTCAGTCTTTAATGTCACCCTGAGTTACTGGGGTCATATAAATTTTCTAGCAAAGAAATCTTGACCTGTCAGGTATTGACACCTGTAGATGAATGAGATGGGTAGCCTTGAGAATACTTGACCAATTTGTTCTGCTGTAGCATTTACAAAGCCTTTGGTTTAGCCTTGTTAGACATTTTGTGCCTCAGATTTTATACACTGTTTGAAGTGTCTCTTTATACATTATTCATGTTCCCATCAGCACAATATGGAATTTCGGCATATTTCCAAGGATTGGTAACATTCAGTTCCAAAATGAGACTGAAAAGGAAAGTAGGGAGAAAAAATATGATATTTCTCACT
Source organism: Piaya cayana (assembly GCA_013389865.1). Taxonomy (NCBI): domain Eukaryota; kingdom Metazoa; phylum Chordata; class Aves; order Cuculiformes; family Coccyzidae; genus Piaya; species Piaya cayana. Next base: position 59,525 of record WAAB01006601.1, on the reverse strand, counting down.
TTTTTCTCAAATTTATCTGACCGTTGACCTACTTTATTTTCTTAAATAGCATGAGAGATAAAAGTGGATTGATGAGATAATTTCTACAGATATCTGAGATCCAGTGAAATTAAAATAGGGGAAATGCAATCTTAAGGAGACTTGGACAAATTTACCATTGGGATTACGCCAGACATGGATAGTATAGATTTTATTGGAATTTTCTCCAGATTTTTTTCCCAGAATAGGAAATTCTTGGCAGTTAAATTTCAGGCACCTTATCCTACATCAAAGCGACTGCATAGAACACAGGGAAAAAAAGTGTTAGGGATTACTTGCTCCCCTGCACTAAGAGCTGACCAAGAAAAGAGCAGCATTCCTTAAATTCAAGTTACTGTGGCCAATCATGCATTCTGGAGCAACACGTTAAGCACTTAGAGAAATGAATGACTCTGAATACTCTACGATCATTTTGTCATTCACCATTAAGTGTATGCTTAAGTGCCTTGTTGAGCAAGGCCTCCTGAATGCTTCACTCTACTGCTATCCTTGACTTCTATGCTGTTACCACCATTAAATGGATTTTTTTTTTAGCCTGTCTTTTTAGCCTTCAAAATCTGTCTATTCTCCAGGCTTTTTGGGAAGACTAGGTTGAAAGATGAACAGTCTTCAGCTTATTTTTCCTCATGAAACCTACTGAATATTTATGTGCTGAATTGTGATGAGCTGTCCTTTCTATATTGCATATTACTGGGTATTTTAATTCATGAGATGGGATTCAGAGCAGAGAGGTGCTTCTGGAAGTTTTTATAGCTCTAAGTAAATAAATGAGACAGACAAGTTTTGTCTTTTTGTGTACATCTTCAGCAAGTATGTTTCTTTCTCTACTCTTTATTTTGTTGCTCTTCTGCAGGATCCAGCTACCTCTGCGATAGACACCATGTGAATCAAAATAGGTAAAAACACAGTCTCTCTTTTGAGAGAAGAATAAAACAGAATTGAGAAACTACTCTCTTTTATTAATTTGTTTTCTTTGTGAGTCTGGAACACAAGTAGTTTCACCAGAATTATTTTGACAATATTTCTCAGCTATCCTCAGAATACCTGCTAAGAAGATCCCCCTCTTTGACTTCCTCACATCCTGCATTCTTCCATTGTGTAAGTATGAGAAAGCCTCTTAAAAAGGTATCACAGTAACAACAGTTTTACCTTTTGATTTTTATCTTCCCCCATTCCCAAGTTATTGTGATACTCACTGAACTCAAATATTTGCTTTTTTGTAAAAACAAGGAAATTTCAGAGTTGTTGAGAAAATATGATCAGATTAATCTTTCAAGATTTGTGCAACATATAATAAGGGCTTTAAACATCAGTTTAATAATCATGAACCCTTCATCTTTGTTTGATGTGTCAGGGTCTGATTCTGCATAGGTATGCAAACCTGGTACAGAATTAGAATCATGTAGTATTGATAATGTCCTTGAGTTGAGTGAACGAGTTGGTCAAATATTGGCCAAAAAATCTTATTACATAACTTAAAATATCGATGTAGCATTCAATACATGCTTTCACAACTGTGGTGAAAACTGTATGATTTCCTTGCATTTCTCCTTTCTTCTCTTATTTTTTTTTTCTATTTTGCTTCTGAAAAAAGGCAGGAGACAAACATGAAAAGTGATTATTTAATATTTGATACCTTAATAAATGGGCACTTCTTTCTTTAGTGAAAGATCTTTTTAATACAACCATAGCATTTGAACCATTACTGTTACCCACACTTGTCAGGATTAGTCTTTAAGGCATCTGAGAGCAGAAGCAGCATTAGCTTCTGATTGAGACATGGATTTATCCAAGTCTGCTGTGTAGAATTGAGAAAATGATATTATTTTCCTGATGCTTATATCATAAGGGATACCTGGACTTCTCAGAACCACAGGGGTTGTGTGATACGCAGGATATTAATGTTTGTAAAGATCTTCCAGGTTCCTGAGATGGAAGAATCTACAGCAGAGGGAAGTATTAGTATTTTTAATGTTATGTTGCAAAAGAACATGGAAAACAAATCTTCTGGTACATTAGAAAAAAAAAACAGAAATGAAGATCCATTCTCTGAGTTTTTTAGACACAGATTTGCTTCACTTTTTTCCCCCAACAGTTACAAAATGATAAAAAGCTAATTCTACCACAGGGAACTTTAAGCTTTCATTCTAAAGGATCTTTATTAATGTCTTTTTCTAAGTAGAGTCAGAGAATTTTATGCTTTAGGAGCAAAATCTCACTGTGCCTGGCACTGGCAAAGCCCTGCTGCAGTAGTTACATCCTTTTATGTTGTGGGTAGGCTCACATTACCAGGGCATTTTGTGGAAAATAGCAGACCCTGGTAATTGCTATATATTAGCTGTTCTTTAGAAACAGTAGCTCCGCTACAAACACTAAAATTCACCAATGTAAGTATTTTGAGAGAGTGCCTGGTTATACATCCAACTTAATTCCTCTGCAAGAAAGTAGGCAATTTTTCAATATTTCCACACCCTAGTTATCTAAAGAAAGAGGGGCACAGTCTCATTTCAAAACTTGTTTGCCAGTGCACTGGTGAACCCTCAAAATATGGAATGGTGTGATATGACCAATGTAGATGATATGATATGACCTCTACTTTAACTTAAGTAGAGGTGAATCAGTTTTGTCAAGAACAGTATCCACAAGATAATTAAGTATTGTCTAATGTCACTGTGTTAGGAATTTAGAGACAGAGCTTATGGACAGAGTAATTCGCTGTGGGTAGTAAAAAAAGAGTACTGTTGAAGTGTTTAAAGACATTTTGTTGAAACAGTGTACAATAAGATGGGAGAGAAGAGTAATTTTGGAAGCCTTAGGGAAGTGAATGAGGCTGGGAAGGCAGAGTAAGTTAACATTATGTTTCCAGCTATATGACTGCTTCTTTCTTTAACATACCTTAGTTTTATTTAAGAGACCTAGAAGAATATTTCTAATTAACTCCTGTTTGCATAGTGAAATATTGCAGTACACGTTTCTTCAAGAAAGTTGGCTGAGGAGCCAAAGGTAGTAGTACATGTAGGATTAGATCCTCCTGTTTTTGTGCCAGTCTCTGGTTTTATTGAGTTCAAAAGCATTTGGTTTAGATATGGTTTGGTACCTTTATTTGTCATAAGATAATTCAGAGAAAGATTTTTGATGAGTTAAACCCTACTTGGAGCTGGGATGCTGCAGACTTAAGTTTTATATGGCTCTATCACAGAGGTATCTATAAGACTGCATGAAATAAAGACAAAAAAGAAAGATCATTTCTCTGCCTCAGCACCTGGGAAGAGCGAGTCTCTACATGGCTCTTCCTTCCTGTTTCTCTTCTTTACCAGCATTTGTTTTCTGAGAGGATATTCTGTGTTTTACCCTTACTTTGAACGTTTGTTAATCAGTCTAAATGAAATAAAAAACCAATGGGTTTTATAATAGCATCATTTGGTAGGAGCTGGAAGCAAAAGGGAACTGTGCAAATTACAGCTCCTTCAAGACCAAAATGTGTGAAGAAAGTCTGCTGATAATTGACATTAAAAGTGTTTGAGCAGAAAACAAAGAAGGATGCTTCTGATTTAGGGATCAGTTCTGAACAGCTCATGGCCACCTCAAAGACATGGAAGTTCAAGAAAATTTAGAGGAGTCAAATAAATGTTTGTGTTTAGTGTATGCTACTGCTAAGAACAAACCGAAGTGCTGGGGAATATCTATATTTCTGTTACAGAAATGAAAAATGCAGAAGGAAAGGCTAAGTCAGCTCACTGGTTGCCCAGCCTGGTGTGGAGAGAATCTGAGCTCTGAATTATAACAATAGTTGACAGTGAGTCAGTAAAAAAATAAATAAACCTGAAAACTATTGAGAAAAACATATTTCCAAGGATCTTTTAATTTGGTGGTGCAGGAAGGATATCTGATCTCCTCTTTTTTAATTACCACCTGATACCACTAAGGTGTGTGTGTATGTATAATTATGCATGTATAATATAAATTGCTTGGAATCTATTTGGCAACAGTTTATATAATCCTTCAAATCCAATTGTTCTTGACTTTCACAAGTAATAATAAACTATTGTTGCTTCATATGATCATTAGACTGTGTTAAAGTGTGACATTACAAAACGGAGTAAGTGCAATGTCATCTCCCTGTTCTTGTGAATTTAATATATGCACAGGTCCAAGGTCTCTGAGTCTCAGGTCTTCAGGCTTGGCACCTGAAGATGGTGAGGGCTCTGTTCCTTTGGATTTTAGCTGTGTGTATTCTGTATTAAATTGTACTTTGTATTAAAATAGCTCAACTCAGCCCCTATCTGAACATATGTGCCATTTACATTATAAACATGACTAATCAAACCAGAGCAGGAAATAGAAAAGAAAAAAGATGACTAGGAAATGCAAAGGCTGCAGCTGCTTGGTTGATTGCTCCTGTCTAATGCATGCCACACTCTCCAGCCCTCTGCTCTGGTATTGGCTCCCTCAGGAACCCCACGCTGTGACCCTGGTCTTTGTCATGGAGTTGAACAACCATGGACCAGATGTGGACTATAGACACTTGACCTGAGGGCTATGCTTTTCTTGGACCATATATGTAGGTGTGGAGTGGCCATGGAGACGCCTTGTGGAGTCTGTCAGGGTAGGTGCTGGCAGCGTCTTGTCCCACCACCCCAGCCAGGGGGGGGCACCAGGGCATCCTCAGGCATCAGTTATCTTTCTGAGGATGGGGACAGGCTGAGGTTGGACAGGTATCTGAGTCAGAAATCAGGACGGGGTCCAGCAAGGTCAGGACTGTTTGGGCTAGGGATAGCTCAGGCCAGGACTGGTGGCAGGTGTTCACCTTTAACAGGCTGCCCAGGGAGGTGGTTGATTCACCTTCCCTGGAGGTGTTTAAGGCATGGGTGGATGAGGTGGTGAGGGACATGGTTTAGTGTTTGATAGGAATGGTTGGACTCGATGATCTGGTGGGTCTCTTCCAACCTGGTTATTCTGTGATTCTGTGATTCACCCAAAAGTAGCTCCCTCAGGCAGGCCAGATGTGGTCCTCAAAGGGGTCTCCCTGTCACCTCACAAGAGCACTCTGGGAAGCCAGGATGATGCTGATCAATTCCTGGCTGGTCCAGAGCCCACACACCATACCACAATGAGGGGGAATGATGTGCTCAAGCCCTGACAGCATTTGCCAGTTGCATGGCAGATCTTGGCAAAGTAACCACTAATAGCTGAAATCTACCTGGGAAAACATATTTGAGGAGGTATAACTCTAGATATATCATCCCCTTGAGTGGCTGAGGGAATTGGAGTTGTTCAGCCTGGAGAAGAGGAGTTTGAGAGACCTTATTGCCCTCTAGAACTACCTGAAAGGAGGTTGTGGTGAGGTGGGTGTTGGTGTCTTCTCCCAAGTAACAAGTGATAGGAAGAGGGGAAATGGCCTCAAGTTGCAGCAGGGGAGGTTTAAACTGGATACTAGGAAAAAAAATCTTTGCTTAAAGAGTGGTGAAGCACTGGAACAAGCTGCCCAGGGAAGTGGTGGAGTCTCCATCCCTGGCAATGTTCAAAAAATGTGTAGGTGTGGCACTTTGGGACACTGTTTAGTAGGCATGGGGGGTGTTGAATTGACAGTTGGACTGGATGAGCTCAGAGATCTTTTCCAGCTGAAATGATTCTATGATTCTGTAATCATCCTCAGCCCTCTCCATTGAAAAGGTAGAGAAAGAGCTCTTTGCAGGCAAGAATCAGCCTTGTGACTGCAGGGTACTGTGAGGACCTGCCTCTTACAGGCTGGAGTTTATTCAGGGCCCAGAGACAGGATGTTCAGGCATTGCTTGGGTTCTCTATGTTTACACAAATACAGCACATGTTTGCAGCAGATACACATGAGGATGAATACCTGGGAAATGCTGAGCATGAGACTGCTCACACTTGACATTACCCTGGTTATGGGTGCAGGCAGTGTGGGCTCCCAGCCTCAGGTGCTGTGTTTTTGCCTGTCCTCAGTAAAGAGGAAAGAGTGGAAGCAGGGCTGGAGATTGAATCAGATGCCTGCAATTAGATGCTATGAAACCTCTCTTTGTTTAATACCTACCTCAAAGGTTATCTTAAAGGCTGGACTACAGTCACAAGAAAGGCAATAATAGCCAGTGTCAAACTTTTACGTAGGCTCTCTAGACTTTACATCTGGAAGAAAATGCTCCATATTGCTCACCTGCTACCTCCTATCTCCCCAGAGCAGCATAAAGCTCCTGGTACCACGTCTGTGCAGCACTGGATCCTTAGTCATCAGGGGGAATAAGGCTGACAGCTGAGGTTGATGCCTGCAGAGAGAAAACAGTTACCAGCTGATGCTTCAAACAACAGCTGCATCATCCTCAGATTCACCAACTCCCACTCAAAGACCTTACCTGAATCCACTCAACATGCAGCAGTCAGGGCATGTGCATCCATGGAGAAGTCTACTCTGGAGACAGAAACAGCTAGCTATGGGTATGAGAAGGTCTTTGCCCCACAGAGAACAGCAAAAAAGAGATGAAAGCTCTGTGTGGGGGTGAAGAGGGAACAGAGTCCTTCCAGTGTCAATAGCATCCATAAATCTCTTGAGGGGGAAGGGGCAAAGCAGTGGGAAATGCTGCTTTTGAGAACAGGAGAGACTGAAGCACAAATCAATGCTAATGCAGTGGATATCAAAGAAAATAAAGGCTTGCTGTCTCATCGTTCAAGTCGTGAGGTATCCAGGCTAGCTTTGAGGAGGAGGATCTGCACTGGAGCCAGGCAGGCTGAGATGTGACCCTGTTATGAAGTTTACATGTTTCTGATTTCCTGTATTTATATGTTATATGAGTATATAAGGAGAGGGAGGAGGGGGAAGAGGGAATGCATAACATATGGGTAAAATATGGGGCTGTGGTCAAGCATTTGTACTGAATAGTAAAGAGAATCGGAATAGAAAGGGGCAATATTTTTTAGTACTAGGATGCACCATTAGAATTCTAAAAGGCTCTTTAATATTGTGTTGTTTGGCCATTATTTTCCAGAATGACATGCTTGATATATGACTGAATACCATAAGCAGCTTTTATTAAGTGTTTTGTAGTTGCCAGTAGACAGGCAGTGTAGCTCAGAAGAGGATTTGGTCATGCTTTCTCCAGACTGCCTAGCTGGCAGCCTCTGCTCACCTCCCAGTGGCCGTCTGCTCTGCTCCTCTGGCAACGTTTAACGTTCGGCTTGAGAGACAAAGGAGGATTATCCTTTTAAAAATGTACATACATCAGCACTGCCTGAAAGAGAAATACAGCAGGAAACACTGATTCCCAAATTGCTGTCTAAAGTGCTGGCCTTCTTCTGAAATGCAGGCAAAACAGAAATAAAACAGGATCTAAAAGCAGTGACTTTTTTTCAGGCAGAGAAAGGGCTCCCTTTTGGCACATTTCCTAAGCCATTAACTGTACTGGAAGAGCAGTTAAACTGGGGTGAGAAGAAAATAGTACTTCTGATGTAAATAATCAGGCATTGGTAAAACAATAACAATTCCCTTAGATATCAGTTTCCACTGAACTGGAATTTGGGAAGCAAAACCAGATTCTCATTCTTGGTGTTAAATCTGCTTGGCTAAATTTGAAAATAAAAGGTCCAAAATCCCAGGCAAATCTTGTCAGCTCTGAAGAATCCTACTAAATTTATGTGAGCTGGAGGCTTATACAAGGCCTGCTGCACATATACCGCACAGAATTGTGCCAGTGCCTTATGCAAGACCTCCAACACAGGCCACTGAGGTTTTGTGTCTGAGATGTGGGTCTGGGTCTACTCTACTGTTCAGTGTATGGGCAATATTTATTGCAGGCTAGATGGACAATACTTGTAAGGGTCGGTCAAAGGTGACAATACTCAGTTATCATGGATGATATGCTTGCGTGCGGGTTTTTTTTTCGGCCTAGCATGGGACAAATTCTGGTCTAAGATCACTTGATATACTAGAAAGATCTGAATTTTCACACTGAAACCAAGTGAGCTGTGCTAGATGAGGATGTGGTCTCTATTTTAATCTGCAGTGAGACTGTGGAAGTCTTTGGAATACCTGAAATCAGTGAGGTAAAGCAGTATGGCTCCAATATTTTTCTGGTGTCCATGCTTGGAGTTCTTTAAGAAATTCATACTTTGGATATGTTTTTAAATCCAACGTTGCTGTTTATCCAAAATGAATAGCAGGGAAGTAAATGTGCACACACGAAACGGTGTGACCAGCAGGTCCAGGGAGGTTATTCTCCCTCTGTACTCGGCACTGGTGAGACCGCTCCTTGAATACTGTGTGCAGTTCTGGGCCCCTCAGCACAAGAAGGNCCTGGAGGTGTTTAAGGCACGAGTAGACGAGGTCCCAAGGGGCATGGTTTAGTGTTTGATAGGAATGGTTGGACTCAATGATCCAATGGGTCTCTTCCAACCTGGTGATTCTATGATTCTATGATTCTATGAATTAGCAGCATCTTTAAAAACCCCTTAAACAAGATTTTCCAACAAATATTCATTCGGATTCCTGGAGCAGGGAAAGGTCTTTACTCTTTAGGTAAAAAATTAATCAAACCCCTGCTGTACTGCTCCTCAGATGTTATTTTATTTCACTCTTGAACTGATAATAGATATAGATAATACCTCAAATTCCCAAACATTCTCTGGACTTAGTCACAAGATTTAATGCATTAAAAAGAAGATATATATACTATCTTTAGTAAGAAAAGTTTTGTTGGGGATATAACACAATGCCCAACCTTACCAAAAGTGTGTCCAGGACTGCCTTCTGCTACATTGAGCCTTCCCTTTCCTGACTAGTCCAGTGCCAATCAAATCTAACATACAGAAAGCTAAGGTGAAGCGTACGAAACAATCAAGAAAATGTGAAGATCACATAAGGAGATTCATGCTTCATTCATATGTCGGTGGGAGTATATTCACTAACAAATGGCTTAAAAGAAAGACCAGAAAAAGCAGTCTAAGAAAAATTACAGTGACTACTTGAAAAGAAAAGTGCAACTGCACTGGCGTTCTTGAAGCATTTCAGTCTTTCCTTTTGCTTAGAGTAAGCAATAACTGCCTGATCTCACAGTGCTGGTATGAACATAGGTTGAATTTTTAATGATACTATGTTTAGCTTATTAATGACCTAATATTCAATCATACACTTGTACGTGCAGAAAAGACGGACTTGAAAATTAAACTGTTTTCAGAAAAGGACAAAAAGCAGAGATGCAACTGATCATACTGCAGTGTTAAGCATCTGATCAGCTCAGGATCACAGTGCCCTGGTGGTCTGAAATGCAGACTCAGCACCTTGTGCTGGACGTGCATCATTAGTATCACTTTCTTCTCTCCCCATAGCATGGGATAATCTATAATAGGCCATTCATTTAAGGATGGAAAGGCAGCCACAGGTGGTTTTCTGTGAGAACTAAAGGCAGACAATAAGAGCAAAAGAGAGGCTATATTGTGCACAGGGTTCTTCCTTAGTACTCTTCTAGCTGCTACTGCTCAGATTGCTGCAGTTTATTTTCTGAGGTGTTTGTAGTATGTCATGGCATTGTGTAGGATCTTTTTGGGGTTTTTTTTTCCTATCTCTGCAGTGCTTGTTTGCTTACTTTCTAAACCTGCATATATTTTTTTCTCATCCACAGTAATAAGGAGTTCCACATGTCTACTAACCATTTGCATGAGCAACCCCTTCCTTTTGCTGGTCTTGAACCGAATTCTTGCTTGTTTGTCTTTAGTTCTTGTATTGGAAGAGGCAGTCCCCTACTGACTTTCTTTATGTTGCTAAGGATTTTGTGGATCTTTACTATATATCCCTAAGACACATCTTTTCTAGAGTGAAGAGTCCCAGCCAATTCAGTTATTCCTCTTGTCAAAGTTTTACTTGCCTTTGATTATCCTTGTTGACCTCCTGTTAACCTTATATGTCATTTTGCAGATGAGGAGAGCAGAACTGAGCACAACATTCAAGGCATGGGAAAAACATGGATTTTTACTGCAGCAGGATGGGGGTTTTTGTTTGCTCTCTGGTCTCTTACTGATAATTCCTAACATTTGTTTTGCTCTTTTGATTGCTATAGAACACTAACCTGATAGGTTTTTTATGTATCTATATATCACGAAAGTCTTGCTCCCAAGTGGTAATGGTCAGCACAGAGCTCATAAATTTTTTTGTGTGAAGCTAAGATTAGTTTTCTCCATATTCTTCAGTTTACGTTTATCTGCACTGAATTTCATCTATCAATTCATTGTCCACTTGGACCCTTAAAATAGAAAATAATCATCATAGTTAGTGCTTGTTCTTAGTGCTGTGGATAGCTGTGCATCATCTGCAAATTCTTTTATCTGTCAGCTCATCCTCTTGTTGAAATGATAAAATTTTGAGTATCTTAAACAGAACAAGTTCCAGCACAAATCCATGTAGAATGTGACTAGTGACTGCACTGGGAAATGACCGTTATTCCTATATTTTGTTTTGAGTTTTGTATGCAGTTGAATTTTCTATGTATGCTTGATTTCTTTATCTTTGATGAAAGAGTTTTTAAGAAACCTCTTTGAAATTCAACTAAATCACCTTCACCTACATGCTTGTTGGCCCTGTTCTTGTACATTAAAGAACCTGTGTTGACCGCTCTACAATCAAGCACTTCCTGTGGATAGCAGGGCTCCAGTAACTTCTGTTCCCTCCAAATATGTAGCTGATGTGGTGCTTTCGTAAGTGACTCATTTTTGATAGACAATTATTTTAGTTAGGCTCTCATTTCCAGGCCTCTACAACAGCAGTTCCTGGAAGCTGGCCGTGGCAATGTCATGTGGATATTTGTCATGTCAAATCCATCAATAGATTACATTTCTTGTGAAGGTCTGTGAGGCATAATCTAGCTGATTTACCCTGATGAGCAACCACAATATTGAGAGCACTATGTGTGTGTATTTGTGTTTATAATGTGTGAATGCTACTAAAGGTAGGATGTCTATTCTGAGAGTCAGGATACATACTCATACACTTGCAGGGGACCCTCACTTGTTACAGTTCTAAGGGAGGCCTCATCGATGGCCTTGGAAATTATCAAGGTAGCTAATACACAACGCTGTCAGCCACACTAGCAGGGTATACATCATCTGAAGTTCAGCCATATAACTCCCAGCACAAGGAGCATCCTGTTTGTGCCACAAAATGGTAGCTTCCACAGTGTGAAGGCACCCACCTGCATGCATTTTTGCAACAGCAAACAATCAGCTGCTGGCATGGTGCCTCAGTGCCTGATGCTTATGATGAACTCTCTGTCTACATCAGTTCTCTATTTCTCTAGTACCTACTAAGAGCACTTTCAGGGCAAATAAAAAAATCACTGGGACTGCAGATGAGATTGTCTTCATGTTAGCACAGAAAACCTCATAAGGCTTAGAGCACCTCAGCCCTATGGGAAGGTGTTCCAGTTCCATTAAAGAGCAAGTGGACTATGTCATTAGCCAGGAAAGACCATGCATTTCCCTACTGGGAGATTTGTTGGAGTGCTATGTAGAGCTGTAGGGCACAGATCACCTGTGCTCCTGTCTGGCTTGAGGGGTATAATCTTTCTCATACACTCCAAACACCTACCAGACTTAATCTTGGGGTCTTTATTTCACTATTAGAAGATTGAAAAACAAGGATAAATATTTGCATGTAAAATAAGCTGCCTTATTGTGCAGGGTGCCTGTTAATCAGACTCCAGGTACTTTAAGCTACATGTGCCAGAGTGGGGGCGTAGGCACAGGCTGACCACTGGCTGCTGATGCACAGGCTGTCTCTTCCTCAGAGGGACCACCTAGAATTCCTCCAAACCTGTCTGTATGAAACCTGCTGAGTATTCCCCACATGCAACAATCTGGACAAGTTCATTAGGAAAAGCAGGCATACAGACAGAACTCGGGCATCTCAGGAGAGAAGCAAGAAGGACTCTGAAGCAAAATTTTAAAAAAAAAAAGCAACAACCAAACAAAAAACCCCCATACAGGTGTTAGTGTTCAAACATTTTTGCTAAACCTGAATAATTCTACTATGTGAAGGTATGACTTTCCATGTAATTTCCAGATTGGACTTTTCTTGTAGGTAGCAGAAATGACAACTGGAACAAAGAATGAGGGGAAATTAAGAAGCACATATGAGAATATGTGCTTTATTTATGATGTATGAAATAAAACAAAAACTTTCAATCTTTTCTAAGTACACACAAATATCACTTCAATTATTTTTAAAGCACTGAGTTATCCCATCTTTTACAACGTGTAAGTGAAAACTCCTCGCAGTCCAGATGGGAAAACATCTGAGCATTGCTCTATTTTGCTAAGAAAAAACATTTAGGACATATTTATGAATACTACTTTTTCTACTCTACCAGCTGAGGATTTTCTCACAAACATATGAAATATTTTCTCATAGATCATCTTCTACATTTTTACAATGATGCATCAAAGCTATAAAGTGTTATCAAAGAATACAAGTATTTGCATTTCTGGGCCTAAGTTGTTCTTGGTTCATGTTTATGAATATCTCTTAAATGTATAAAATTTTTGCTGTATTATTATAGGTGATGCAACTTGAAGGGTAAAATCTAGCATATTCCTGAGGGTAAAATGATTACCAAAATGTGTACTTATGCAAATCATATAATCATAGAATAGTTTGGGTTGGAAGGGACCTTAAAGATCATCTAGTTCTAACACCCCTGCCATGGGCAGGGACATCCCACTAGATCAGACTGCCAACCTGGTCTTGAACACCTCCAGGGATGGGGCAGCCACAACTTCCCTGGGCAGCCTGTGCCAGTGTCTTACCACTCTCATAGTGAAGAAATTCTTCCTAATGTCTAGTGTAAATCTGCCCTTCTCTAGCTTACACCCAGTCCCCCTCATCCTATCGCTATAAGCCTTTATGAACAGTCCCTTTCCCGCTTTCTTGTAGGCTCCTTTCAGGTACTGGAAAGTGGCTACTTGGAGCCTTCTCTTCTCCAGGCTGAACAAGCCCAACTCTCTCAGCCTGTCCTCATGTGGGAGGAGCTCCAGCCCTCTGATCATCTTTGTAGTTCTCCTCTGGACCTCTTCCAACTGTCCCATATCCTTCCTATGTTGAAGATTCCAGAACTGGACACAGTAATCCAGATGAGGTCTCACAAGAGAGGAATAGAGGGGCAGAATCACCTCCCTCTCCCTGCTGACCACGTTCATTTTGATGGAGCCCAGGATACAGTTGGCCTTCTAGGCTGCAAGCACACATTGCTGGTTCATGTCAAGCTTCTCATTGACCAGCACCCCCAAGTCCTTCTCTGCAGGGCTGCTCTCAATCATGTCATTCCCCATTGTGTACTGAAATTGGGGATTACCCCAACCCAGGTGTAGGACCTTGCACTTGGCCTTGTTGAACCTCATGAGGTTCTCAGATGCCCACTTCTCCAGCTTGTCCTGGTTCCTCTGGATGACATCCCATCCTTTCAGTGTGGCAACTACACCACTCAGCTTGGAGTCACCTGCAGACTTGCTGAGGGTGCACTCAATCTCGCTGTCAGTATCAGTGATGAAGATATTAAACAGCACCAGTCCCAGTACAAACCCCTGAGGGACACCACTTGTCACAGATCTCCATCTGGACTTTAAGCCATTGACCACTATCCTCTGAATATGACCCTCCAACCAGTTTCTTAACCACAGTACTGTCCACCCATCAAATTCATATTTCTCCAATTTAGAGAGAAGGATGTTGTGGGTGTCAAAACTTTACAGAAGTCTAGGTAGATCACATCTGTCAGTTTACTCGTGTCCTCTGTTGTGGCTACCCCATGAGAGAAAACCACTATGTTGGTCATATAGTATTTGCCCCTGGTGAAACCATATGCTTCTCTTGTATGCCTGATGCTCCTCTTTATAAAACTAGCTCAAGCTTTTCTAGTGCTGTATCAGTTTGAATACATCTTGTTTCACCACCCTATCGTACCAATATGCTGGACCATAGCTATTGACAGGTAACATCTACCATATAGTACATTACAAAACTCCTAAAGATTTCAGCTGGAAATTGTTTACTAAATGTAAATGATGTGAGTAATAAATACACCTATGTGTCTGGTCTCCCATTACAAATCTTGTAATATAGACAATTTCAGAGTTCTCCTAATATGAATCCATTAATATGCACAATCTAATTGCAGAGACCTTTTTAACTGCTGAGCTGTAAATGTTGCATTTAAAGCTGAGTACATTGCACTGACTATGGCAACTGAGACACCTAGCTTAACTTAGCTGACAGAATCACTAGGTTGGAAAGCACCCACTGGATCATTGAGTCCAACCATTCCCATCAGTCACTAAACCATGCCCCTCAGCACCTCATCCACCCATCTTTTATTATAGTATTTGCCAAAAGCTATCTGAAGATGGACTCACGCTGACATGCTGAGGCCACGGTTTTAATTTGCTGACAGCAGAAGCCACTGGGGCCCCAAAGCTGAACTCGCCACCACGACTGCCCCATGCACCTGGGACTGCCTGCCAAAGTCCCCGCAGCAACCCCTGACTTCCCTTTTTCCAATTGAGGCTGATTTCTGTGCCTGAGTATTAAGCAAAAGCAGGGTGAGAACATAAAGCCAGCACTAAAATTAGCATTGTGCCACGATGGCTTCAGGCATTTCAAAAATCTTAGGTACAGGGCAGCAGGAAAGAGACATCTTTTGGACACATTGAAGCACAAAACAATAGCTGTACACAAATCCTGCGATACAGTCAGGACAAACAGGGACCACTGAGGTCAACAATTTATGGAGCTTTGTTTCTGCTGTTTTCTCATGTGAACAATAAACTAATCTGTCTGCATTAAGCAGTAGGACAGTGGACAGCTGTCATTTTCTGATCTCTGTATCCTAATGGGTTAACACCTATATTTAGATGACTACAGTCTCCAGCTCAGGCTCTTCTTAATATTTGCTGATATTTTATCTTCTACAGTTGTCAACTCAGACCCTGTTTATTTCCTTTTCTTGCTTGATTTTTAGCTTTGATGAGAAGTCTTCTTTAGAATTGTTTTTATTCTGAATATAATACTGAGTGTTCTCAAACATCTTTCCTGTAGCAGCCTAGTGATCATGTTCACATCCCCTCCCCTCCTCATCCCCTTTTCTCCTTCCTCCTTTGCTGTCCTGCTTTCTCTCCTTTTCCTGCTTTGTCAGTTCTATTATTGTCTTTTAGAAGAACTAACAGTAATTACTTCAGAGCTGCTTCTCTTTCTCCTTTTTTTTGTGTCTAGTTTTATTAGTTATCTAATAGGATGCTTCTGAATACCACTCTACATATGTTTATTTTCTGGTGGTGGCTAAATCCTTAGATGAACTTATTTAGTAAATACTGTGCTTGATTCCATTATCACAGAGTTAAGTATGTGCTGCTAGTGAGGCTTTCAATGCAATCACACTGTAAAGCTGTTTAAATTACTTCTGTCACCATACTTTTCATTGTCCAGCCTGTGACAATTCAAAAATTCCAAGGTGAAAGAAAGCACTCTTACTCACGCTGTAATCCTTGAATAAACTTGAATATTTATTAACAAAACACTCCTAGTTTGTAATATGTGGCAATGATATTAATGTACTTCATGGGGAGATTTCAATTCTATTGAGTGCATTTCTCTCCCTTTTCCTAGTGTGCAGTGAATCAAATAACTTTAATAACTATTAATAACTATTACCTTTACTATATATTTTAGTCCACATGGAGGATATTTCGCCATTAATGCTATGAGATTATATTAAAATAAGTGGGTCATAATGATTTACAGTAAAGAGCAATTATCCATAAACTTTTTTGTTCAGTTATACATATAACAATATGCTTAGCAGAAAAATAGCCAAGCACTTTTTAGTAGATATACTATGTTACAAAAAACTGTATTATAAAGAATAGGCATGTATCAATCACTTTTTAGAAACTGGTCAGGTAGTTCAAAGCAATGTGCAAAAGATTATTTTGTGGCTAAAAGAGCTTAAAATTAAAATAAAGTTTAGATACAGTTGGGCTATTTCATATTGAATTATTAAGATGGACTAGAAGCATGCATTAACTTAGGTTTCTTGAGTAATGTATATTTTAAGTTATGTTTTAGTTAAGCTAAGTCTTGCTGTAGGGGATTGTAGATATTACTCTTCAAGTTCTCTTCTGGGTAGTTCCAGTCCATGACTGTGTCCATACAAATAACTTCCACAGCTTTGTGTATTTGGGCATTTTAAGGGTATTTATTCTACACAAAGCAGAATACAAATAAAAGGCAGTCAAAATGAAATGTCAACAAACATTTTCCCAAACACCACCCCAGGGAATGATATTGAAGGAAAACACATATACTTTGCTGCATGCTGGAGTCTCATGTCTTTTGTCTTACTCCCTCCTCTCTAATTGCTTCTTTACTTTTGAAATTCTTGCTTAACATTGACATTGTGTTATGCAATTCTTCTCCATGCACACTCAGGAGTTATTGCATCTATTTGTTCTTTGATTCTAGCCATTACTTTAATGAAAATGATTCTGGCTTTTTAAAATAGAGTGGGATTGTGGGGTTTTTTTTTTCCTATAGTACTGCAGAATCATGGAATCTCAGGATTGTGGAGTGGTTTGGGATGAAAGGGACCTTTAAGAGTAATATAGTCCAAGCTCTTGCCAATAAGCAGTGGTATCTTCAACTAAATCAGGTTGCTCAGAGCCCCATCCAACCTGATTGTGAATGTTTCCAGGGATGGGGCTTCTACCACCTCTCTGGGCAACCTGTTCTAGTGTTTCAACATCCTCATTGTAAAAAATGTCTTATGTCCAATCTAATTCTGCCTTTGTTTAGTTTAAAACCATTATCCCTCGTCCTTTTGCTACACACCATGCTAAAAAGTTTGTCCTCTTCTTCTAAGCCCCCTTTAAGTATTAAAAGGTCTCCCTGGAGCTTTTTCTTCCCCAGGCTGAACAACCCCAGCTGTCTCAGCCTGTCCTTATAGCAGAAGCACTCCTGCCCTCTGATCATTGTAGCCCTCCTCTGGATCCATTCCAACAGTTCCATATCCTTCTTATGCTGGGGATTCCAGAACTGGACACAACACTCTGGATGGGGGTCTCAATAGAGCAAAGTAGAGTAGAGGGGCCGAATCACCTCCCTTGCCCTGCTGGCCACACTTACTCCTGATGCAGCCCAGGATACTGTTGTCTTTCTGGGCTGAGTGCACATGTCCACATTTTCATCCAGCAGGACTCCAAGCCCTTCTCAGCTAGGCTGCTCTCAATCCCTTTACCTCCCAGCCTTTATTGATATTGGTGGTTGCCCCAACAGCCAGGCCCTCTTCTACTGCTCTTTTCTTTACATGTCTTCATCTCTGACCTGAATCTCTCAACGGATTGTTAATTCTCACATCGTTAATTCTTCATATGCACAGGCTTTTCTTAATCAGTTGTTGACTCATGGCTGAGATATCTAAACTGCTTAGCTGGATATTTTTCATGTATTCCCCAGTGCCTATAATGAAAACGGGATGTCATTGTTTCCTAGTGCACGATTAGAATCATAGAATCAGAATCATAGAATCATAGAATGGATTGGGTTGGAAGAGACCTTAAAGACCATCTATTTCCAATCCCCCTGCCATGGGCAAGGATGTGTCCTACTAGATCAGGCTGCCCAAGGCTCCATCCAACCTGGCCTTGAACACCTCTAGGGTGGGGCATCCACAACTTCCCTAGGCAATTCATTCTCTTAGTGCTCTGAAATCAGCCCTCTTAGGAATTTCTCTGGAAAACTTTAGGCCTTGTGAATGCTGTAATGTAGTTGCAGATCACCTGTTCATGCTGGGAAAGTTCAGTCTAGAAATAGGATCAGTTGGGAACAGCTATACAAATAATATAATGTGAGCAGGTTAAAACAGTGGGAAACAGGCCTCTCATATGAACGGAGTACCTAAGTTACTGGAGAAATCCACTGTGTGGGAGGAAACCTGTTCTCAGGAGACTCTAAGCCAAAAATATTTCACACTCCTATATGCAGTTGAGATGGTATGTGCAGAATTCGAGCACTGACCTAGTCTTACATGTTAAACAATTGTGAATCTAAGAATTTATTGAGAGAAGAAAAACTTAGAAACTAATATACAGTCTGTGTCTGTAATTGTGACAGATGAACCAGAGTTAAATCTTTGAAAACAGGTTGTTCTGACCTTTTTGCTTTTCAAAGCAGGAAGTTGTGGAGATTTATTTAGATGCAGAAGGGAAGAATGTTGAGGAATTAATCTTTCAAAATGCACATGTAGAGATGCATGCAGAAATGCATTTATCATTCCATTTGAAAAATTTTGGTATTGGAATGGAAATGTCTTGTTTCTCATAGAAAGAGAGGATTTGCTACCTATGAAAAAACCCAGATATTTAGGTTAGAGGGGGACAGTTAAATTGTATCACTTGTGGAAACTTGTTTCCTTGGAAGTACTGCAAATATTTCTCCAAGTAGCTACTTTAGAAATCAGTTCCATTGGAAAATAACAATGTGAGATAATGACTAATCTAACCAGACAGTGGGGAAAAAAAGTAACACCCTGCCTTAGATTATCTGTTTATTAATTTCTATTTCCAGATGTTGACTGGAGATCAGGAAGCAAACACAGAGACCAATGTGATCATTTTGATTTATTGAGCTTAGCTGTTTCTTTATAAACCCTTTTCGGTTACATAACTGGGTGTCCGCGAGGCCATCTACAGTGTGTTATTGGTTAAAGGTAACTGTTCATAAAGCTATTACTAACATATTATTGGCTAAACTACTACACATGCTAAGAAACCAAGTTATACTAAAATTAACTATGTTGATAGTTCTCTTTAATTGTTTTTCTTTCAGCTGGTACTGGTTCCCACTGAACTAGCTGCTTCATTCCTCCAAGCTGGCCTGTGTTTATGTTTTGGCTCTCTGTTTCAAGGCCTTGTTAAAGTTGTTTAGTATCAAACAATCTCACAGCATCCAGGTCTTGTTCTCTGTAGAATGTTCCCACATCCATATTTCATAAGAGGAACATCAAATTAAATTTGCTACTCGGGTGAAATATTTTGTAATATAAATTATATTTATTTTGTAAATAAACTATAAAAATTGTAAACAATATAAAAAGAAGAATCACAGTAGGTGCTTAGAATATTGTAATGTTACCATTACGTGACATTTCTAAGGCTAGTTTTGGTTTTTTTTCAACTTTTACCTGCCAAGGGTGTAAGGTGCAATTCATACCACAGAACATGGAAAAGTTCCTGTTCATATTTGTCCTTTGATAAGTTGTATTTTGCTAAATCCATGTTAGATTTATCTTTGCAATTAACACTGAAAAGAAGATAGTGAAAATTTAGGCATTGCATTTCTGAAAAGGAGAAAAATAATTTTTGTTACATAATGAGAATGCTGAATTACAAACACTCTCAACCACGGTAGATGTAGGCACACAGGCAAAATTGATGTTTAAAGCATCTTGCTTTTGTGAAACTGCTTTAATTACTTTAAAATTACATTAATTTTAATATACATTTAGTGAGTTCAGTAAACTTGTAAGCATGATGAAGAGATGGAAATAAATTTCCCCAATTTTGAGTATTAATATCCACAGTGACATAAAGACTCTAAGAGTGTAATCAGTTAAGTATCAGTTTGGGCTAGAATTTATTGACTGGTCATAATACAGAAAAGTTGATGTATTTTGCTCAGTCAAAGTGAAAAATAGTATTTGAATCTCAGAAGAAAATTATCCTTTTCAACAGCACACTAGAATTACATCTTGAATCTTCAGCTTTAGTTGCTGAAAGAGTCATCAGGGAAGGCAATACCTCATAAGAAATTATCATATTTTGCAGTGATAAATCAATAAACTTGAAAGAAAAATGGAAAAATGGAGAAATGGAAATTGAGAGTTGACATATAATGTAAATACTTCCCATAACATTCTAAGATTGGCTAGTGTAAATGTAGGACTAGGATTGTTCTTCATGAGTTAACTGCTCTTAAAGCTTTCATTTCAGAAAGATTTTGATGCTCCTAAAGAGCTGTTGAGAGGAAAATAGAAAATCAACTATTTCATTCCTTGATGACATTATATAGCTAAAGACTACTGTGATGCTGCAGTATCACTGTTTGTTAGAGGCACAGTGTTACTTCTTTCAAGATCTAAGGACACTCCTCTTTTTTTATACAGACCTACACGAAACATGACACTACTTTAAAAAATTCACCTCCATGGAAGATTATGTTTCCTTTTAAAGCCTTCAGTGCTCATGCTTATGATATAAAACATGTGTTATTCTAGAATGATTTTCCTTATAAATATTGACAGAAGAGTACAGACCATTAATTGGACATCCACAAAACCAAGCCTAATTTTCATTTTTCCAGTGGATATACAGTCTAAAAAGTGCTGAAGCCCTGTAAGTGTATTTTTATTTTGGATCAGTATATATGTCAGGGTACATTCCTCTCTAATTCTCTAATTATATGAGAGAAAGGCAGTGCTGTAAGAGTGATTGTGATCAAGCCTAAATGCTTACAGAATGAAAGTTGTAAGTGGATATTTGCAGATGAAGTACAGTGGCATCTGATTATGCTGTGTTCTCGTTTCTGCTAGCAATTACAAGGTGCTTCACATGGGGTGGTAGGTTTTATGCAGTGTTCTTTATTTGTGGCAAATCAGGGAGATGTTCTGAAGCTCTGAGGTTGCTGAAACTATTTACCAAATGCCAGGTGACTGCAGTTATTATTCTGTAGGTGAAAAACAACTATCCAATTGTGCTTTAAGTATATACATCCACAGCAGTCCAAATTACACCAGCAGTAGTGCTGCTATTTATAAAGGTGGTAATAGCACTACAGAAAATACCACTCACCTGAGAATAAGAGACTGTAGTAAAAGTCTTATTTATCTGCCTATCAAAATACTCTAAAGCTGAATTCACAAAAGGGCAGTGTTTACATTGTCAGTGGGAAAACCATACCTATGTTCTTTCAATGCTTGGAAAATGGTCTGTGGGATTTTCTTCAGCTATGCAAAGGAAAATCACTGAAAAAATACGGTGTGCCTGTTTGTGAGTAAAACAACTGATTGGACAGAGACTTGAATGCATGAGGAGCAGGTTTTGAAGATCAAGGGTAAAACCTATGTTTATAAGGAGGTCTGCTTGTACATCTTCATGAATATGTGCTCTGACCTGTAACAGAGTGATAGCACATTTTAACATATAGCTACAAGTGGATTACTGTTCTGTCATTGCATATGCTAAAGACCTGTGTAGACAACACATGACCTTGTTGAGCATAATGGTATCTGTCCTGCTTAGTTCATTCTACCAAATGTCTCTCTGTGCAGTACTTCCCAAGGGGATGAGGAGGCTGAACAGTCTGTGGTTGTGCAGGGTTGAGCTGCCACACAGTCCCAGCTCTACGCTGTTGAGACCCTGGGGAAGCAAAGGTTTCTGCACAGCACTACTGGGAGCTCCCAGAGGCAGTATAAGTGCTGGCAGGAGCCCTTGGGGACCTTTTCTCTCTCCACAGTGTAAACATACCCTAAATCAATAAGGGCATTTCTGTTGTATTAGAATACTTACATTCTGTTTAGTTGACTGAAGATGAGAAGTGCAATAACTGTAATGGTCTGATGATATCACTCCACATTGACTTCTAAGGGTAAGAGAAACAAGCCCACCAGCTGGAGCTGAAAAATGTAGTCAAGCTTACAGGCAAGTAAACCATATACATTATACTGTATATAGGTTTGGTTTGGCAAATGCTGGAATTGAAAAAAATCTCTGTAGGCTTGGTTAACAGAACTGATCTTTTAAGAAATTCTCTAGATCCTTAAAAACCACTCTATTAATTTAGTGGTATAGTAGTATGACTTAATAAGACCTTCTAGATGGTTCACTTCAGTTTACCTCAGTTCACCACTGAATGAACTGTATGCAGTAAGTTAGCTTTATTCTCACCATTTCAGCTCACACACCTCTCTTGTGTAGGCTCTCAAGAATCATCAAAAGTGAATTTCATGTTAAATCATCATTGCAAAAGCTGAAGGGGTCCAAGGAGATCAATCCACATATGCGTATACTATTATATTTTCTAAGTGAACTATTATGGATATTACATAATAACTGATAAAACTTATTTTCTTGTAAGTGGTTTTGGATCAAGATGGGTCTAGGATGGTAATGGTAAATAAATTACTTTCACACTAAATACACATGATTGTTTTGGCCTGTTACCCAAGAATAGTTAAGAGTTTTGCTTTGCTGTAGGTTTATCATGAATATTTTTCAAATTCTCTAAACATTTGCCAAAAGGCTATAGATGTCTATTATCTCTCTTCTTATCTGTTTTGAGTAGTATGGCTTTTGGATGCATTCTGCATTCATGCTAAATAGTTTAATTCTGGAAGCGGAGTTAAATGAAATATGCACAGGTGGCTAGAGCAGAGGCTTGGTCAGGATTTTTTTCCCATTAAAGGACAATTATGTTTTGGCTTGGCTATTGTAGTCACTGGATCGAAACCATGTCCTTGGAAAATTAAGGATTCTAGCAATCTGCCTGACCACATTGTCATGAACATATAAGTGTAGTTGATTTGTGAATACAAATGCAATTCTGGACATCTAAGTTTGTTTCCAATTATTGTCAGCCAGCTGTGGACCTTCATCCCCAACTAACTTGTCATATTTGGCATGCTTTGGTGATATACCGTGGTGCTTATAGTAATCTTATATAGGAGGGAGAACAACTGATTTGAGCAAAACGAAGATTCATCAAATTCAATATGAGAGGACAGAAGTTTGTGAACTTTAGAACTTTTAAATTTGATCTGTTTAGGATCAAGTGTTGTTTTAATGTTTAGGATTTAGAAATGGTTAGTTCATGATAGGGTTGATAAAGCATTTTAGTAGAGATGAGATGAGCCAGTGATAGCTTGAAGAGGAACCAAACAAGGAAAGGGAATGTGTTTAGAAAGACATGCTGTTCCCAGATGGAGGTCTGGAAGAGAAGATGCTAATGAGAAATAGTTTGCATACCAGTCCTGCACCTACAACATGTATGCTGTATTCCTTGGTGCCTTGACACCTTGGCAGCATTGGAGAACCAGACCCGCCTGTGGCAGATGCAGGCAATCTGGAAAAGTGTAAGTGTAATAACGCTGGGGGCTCATTGAAATAGAAAATAGTGGACGTCACTTCTCTTGGTGAAGATAGCAGTGGAATTTATAATAACCTGCGTAACATCCCAGTCTTGAGTGGAACCTTGGCTCCTTCCAACCTGACTTTGAATGTTTCCAGGGATAAGCCTTCTACCACCTCTCTAGGCAACCTCTTCCCATGTTTCAACACCTTAGTTGAAAAAAATGTCTTCCTGATATCTACTCTCAATCTACGCTCTTTTAGTTTAAAACCATTATCCCTTGTCCTGTTGCTGTAGGCCCTCCTAAGAAGTCTCTTCCTATCATTCTTATAGGCCCTTTTAAGTACTGAAATGCCACAATTAGGTCTCCCTGGAGACTTCTCTAACCCTAAATTTCTCAGCCTTTCTTCACAGGAGAGGTGTTGCATCACCTCTCCTATGAAAGTTTTTCACAGAAAGGGTCACTGGGCATTGGAATGGGCTGCCCAGGGAGGTGATTGATTCACCTTCCCTGGAGGTGTTTAAGGCATGGGTAGACGAGGTCCTGAGGGACATGGTTTAGTGTTTGATAGGAATGATTGGACTCGATGATCCGGTGGGTCTCTTCCAACCTGGTGATTCTATGATTCAATGATTTTATTATTCTATGATTTTTATGACTGTGCTTTGGGCCCTCTCCAGCAAGTCCATGCCTTTCCTATGCTGAGGACCTCCAGCACTGGATGCAATACTCCAGGTAGGAGTACCTTAAGTGCACACCCTGTAATCATACTCTTCTTCCTGTGACAAAGTAAATCTCTGAGCTGAGATGGGTTTTGGCTGCAGGTTTTATTATCAGCATATGGTTCCTTGATGTGTTTCTTGCACAATGACCTTGCTAAAAGCCTTTTGTTCATGCTTAATTAAGTTCTAATTAGATTACATGCTCAGGCCAAAACTAGCACTTGATTCCCTTTCTGATTTTATGTGTTTTGCATTTCTTCTCTCCAGTTCTCTTTTGCAGAGAGCCACACTTACTTCAGTTTGATTTTTCCCAAGTGCTTAAGCCTCAGACACAGTGGAAGGACATATCCACAAGGTGTATGAGTACATGAGAGTTCCACTGGGAATGGTGGTGGTGCCTGCATCATTTCAAATGTATCTTCTGTATATTGTATTATAGAGTTTATGGTTTATGTTGCTTGGTTTAAATTGTGATGGAGTGAGAAAGTAACACTACAATGGAAGAGTCAAGAGAGAGAAGCTCAAGAGAGAGCAGAGTTCAATCTCCTTTTTTGCAGTTCTCAAGGTGTAGTGATTTTCCCCAGGTCTGTGACAGATTCTTAGGCACTAAGTGTTCATGTAGGTACAGACTTTTCTATGACCTTTTAACACAGGAACACATGTCACTGGTCTAATAACATTCAAGATCCAAAACATTTCTGAGTCATTTGAAACCACAATGATCCATAGTAAAATTAATGGTGGGAGTGTCTGTCAGATCAGGCAACCCTGATGGTGCTCGAAATAGTTCTATCTGTAACTGATATTATAAGCTTGAAAACTGTAGTGATTCATGGTCACCAATGTTCATAGCAGTGCTAGTATTTCCATTTTAAGAAAAAGAACAAGAATTAGTTTAAAATACTTCTGACTAATTAATGGAGTGGGTAGGTGACTGAAAACCTAGTATTTTATCAGGCTGGCAGAGGTGGGCAATTAAAAAGGCAGGGGCCATAGCATGCTGAAACCCTAAGTTACAAAGTATGCTCAGACAACCCATGCTGACTACACTGGGGGCACTGCTGACTTCCTCTTTGGGCATTTCTAGCCAATTTTCAGGAAGATTCTTGGCTGGCTGAGTGTTTTGTTTTGGTCTCTGAGAATACCCTATGCAGTTTTAACCAGGTTGCATAAAGTCCTATGGATAAGTAGTTTTCTATTTAATTAGAAATATGCTATCTTTTTTTTTTGACAAAGACTAAAACATGGAAACTTTATATTAGCTGCTACAGGACACAGAGTGTTAGTGTTCTCTTAGACTCTCAGACTTTTATCCCCATTGGGTGCATTCAGTATTTCCCAAGGTCTACAAATACTGGCACAGTGTCTGTAGAACTCTGCTTAAGATCTGCACAGTGTTGTCCATGAGGGACACCTACAGTACTGAAGCCCAGCACAGCCAGAGTGAGTAAGAGGGCCTTGGCCTTGGCCCTCTTACTGTGCTTTAGGAGTCTGAAGAAACCTCTTGAAGCAGCCCTGCATCTTCTGAATTTCTTGCACATGCCAAGAAAAGAATAAAGCTATGTACAGGATGGTTGTTACTCAGGGTTGTGTGATTATCCTAGAAATATGAGTCCTTGTGTCCAATTTTTCACCCTCTTGTCAGCAGCAGGAGAGGCAATCTCACTGCTGAGCACAGAAAACTTCCCCTTTACTCTGTTACATCTCAAGAGCCCTGCATACAAGACTTTCATTGGGATGGCAAAATCAGTACTCCTAATGCTCTTAAGAAACTTGAAGGTGAAATGACTACCTAAAAGGCCTAGTATAAAGGCAACTCGGTTATGTCTGCATGATTTCAAGTGACTGTAGTTTGGACGTAACTTTTCAGGTATGCCCATTCTCCTTGGCTAATGCCACGCTGGAATGTATTTCTTGCTATATTATTATACAATTACAATGTGTAGACCTATGCTGCCACTGAAACACAATAAAAGAAGCTTAGAATAGGTCTAGTTTTATGTCTGAATAACAGCATCATTCTGCAATCCTGCTGTGGAGTTTACGTTATGAACAGATGTATATAAGGGCTTGTGAACATTATTCTACTTTATGCCCTGTAACTTCTCTCCTTGCAGATTTCACTGAATGACTCTTAAATTGTGCAGTGAAATCTGCATTTGTGAAAGTAGCAACATTCTGTTCCGTCATTTTCTAGAGAAAGCAGCATACAAAAGACAGCCTTTCCTATCCCCTGTTTCCTTCACCTCCATGCCTCCCTGCTTCACCTTCAGTTTCTCTCCCAGCTGAAAAGAGATTCTTATGCGTCTTTCAAATGATTACTAGCTTTGCAGTAAAAAACCATTGGCTTCTTGTAATACCTAAAGGATCTTAATGTAAAGAATAGTGGTAGTTCAAATAGCCTAAGGGTGATAAAATCCATTTCTCTCACTTGGCGTTGCCTCCTACTCATTCAATTTTGGTGTTTATTGCAACAAGAAGAAAGAATAAAGTAGACCCATCTGGACTTCTGAAATTTCTCTTAGCAAAGTAACTTCTCAGTAACAGATAAAAAAATAGCTTTGGTACTCAGCACATACCAAAAAAAAAAACCACCTTCTTAAGAGTGTGTGACTCACAGTGTTGCAAATCCTAAAGGTAGGCTCCCAACTCCAGGGGAAGAGTTTACAGGACCACTCATCATCCCTTCCTGTTCCATGAGCTGGGATCCACAGCAGGCACCAAACCAAGAAGGGACATGAGGAAACTGCTTTGTGAGGCTTTCTCCCTCATGGTTTGGGTGCCTTTGAGAGACTTGGATTGGTGTATTAGCCCTCTGGTTGGGCATTAGGCGCTCTTGGGCAACTACTGTCTTTTGAAATGTGTGTGTCCAGCAACTGCGGGGTTCTTAAGGGCAGGTCCTGGCAGATAGAGCACATCCTACTACCCCAGACAGTAGCAGAGAAGTCGGGGGCCACCAAGGCAGCCCAAGCTTCAGGTACTGGACACCTCCCGGGGGACAGGCTGAGGCTGAGTCGGGACACGGGCCTGCAGGGGGACCTAACTTGGTGGGGCCACAACTAGGCATGGAGACCAGCTCAATGTAGTGTTGCAGGGACTGACAGCCATGGGGGGGCTGAAATTAGGTTCTATGCTATGGTCATTGTGGGGAAACCCTGGGGTGGGTGGGAAGAGACAAGCAGGGTTGGCAGTGCCTGGGAGCCATGGTGGTATGCTAATTTTCACCCACCTTTTGCATTGTAGCCAGGTGATGAGAGCACTCACTGAAGGAGGAGAAGTTACAGTTGTTAATCCTTCCCACCTGGAAGGGTTTCCATTCACCTTTCCTACATTGCTGGTGGGTACCCATATATTACAGCACTTCTACCGTTTCATCCTTCGTGGTACAAAACCTGGTCTAGGGTGACCAACCTTCACAAGTGCTGCAGAGGGAATCACTTTACCAAAGTTAAGCTTGTGAAGCCCGTGCAGCGTCAGGTCTGGAAGGCCATTTGTACAGGTGTCTGCAATTTACCTACTATCATTTCAACACAGATTACTGTACATGTATTCTATAAATGGATACTGACAGCATGCATCATTGTCCTTTCATGGAAAAGGTGAAATTCACACTGTTATACCTCATTACTTTAGAATAAATTCTATTTGAAATTTTACATTTTATTGAACTTTTGTTTTCAGCTCATTAAATCTCTTCTTTAGTGTGAATTCCAGCGTGTTAAAGCCACAGAGGATATTGAAAAATCATAACCTCCCCAGTATGATAAATGAAAAGGATGTATGAGAGAGAGCTTTCTCAAAGTTATTGTTCAAAATTTTCTTTTAGAGAAGTATATGAGCTAGACTCCCCTACTTGCTAGCTGTAAAGGAATTGTGAAGGAAATACGGGTTTAATTGCTCCAATGAGCTTTGAAACAATCCTAGCACTGAAAAGTTTTCAAATCACTGAAACTTTTAAGTAAGTCCAATCTGAACATTCGTTGTATATGTAAACTAAACTAAAGGACTTCAAATGGCAGAATACACAATTCATTTAACTTAAAACACTTTAATTACATGTGAAAATGAAAAACATGCTGTGTAAATAAAGTGCATATTTATATACCTGTCACAAGTGACTTATCATCTTTTTAGAAGTGCAGAGTGAAAGGATGAGGGGGAAAGGACACAACACACAACAGGGGAACTGATTGTGTTAGTATAATATTTTTCACTGTGATTGGACATTGTATCAGGTTGCCCAGAGACTTGTAATATCTCTGCCACTGGAGGTATTCTCAACTGTAAAAAAAAGTCCCCGAGTTCTCTAAATTGACTCAAGTTTGAGGCCTGCATGGACCAGTTGATGCCTAGAGGTTTATTTGAACATAAGTTGTTCTATGTTTGGGTAAGTTTCAGAGATCTTTGTGAGTACAAAGAGGTGAAAATCACATTTAGTGGAAAAAAGTTCTCTAGTAAGTTTTAGATCTTGGCCTTTCATTGCATGACATACATTATCTGAATGAAAAATGAAGTAGAACTATGATGGAATTACAACAATTCTAATTCAAATTACTGCACTGGTATGCAATGGTTTATATATTTTAGGTCCTGGAGATGTTACTTTTATAAAAGCTATAAAGAAATATAAAACTAAAGAACTACATATTCTGCAAGAAAAACCTCCTAATACCAGTCTTTCTGCATGAGTTGTTACATAATGGGAAAGAGAAGCAAGTGAGCTACCAGACAAAATTAAAAGGACCACAGATAACATTAAAAAATGTTTACTACAGTATTGGGCTTTACCTCTCACACTTGAGATGAGGAGTGAATGAGAACTGAGGATGTCCACTCTTGTCAAAACTGAGTCATGTAGAGGAGGTATAATACATGGTCAGGCTTTTTATGATGATGGGTTTTAGGCTTTCATAAAGCATCAGCTGTGGATTGTTGGGATCTTTAACATTATCTTTAATCAGGTATCTTTGATAATTCCACTTGCTAAAACAACCTGCTGTGGTCTTTAACCTATCCTTGAATTCACCTGATTCTGCAAGCAGATTTGATTTAGATCTTGCAGGAGTGACAGGAACATAGAAAGAGTGTGGGAAGGGAAAATGTATCAGGTAATCAACAAATGTCAATCTTTCCTGGCTCATTTGAAATACTCCTGCCTTCCTCCTTCGATTAAGCTTGAAGTTATTTACATTACCTGATGACTGGAAGGGTTGATTCCTGTATTACTATTATTAATATATTTGACAATCATTCCACCAAGAAATT
The DNA here is from genome assembly GCA_013389865.1 of Piaya cayana. Lineage (NCBI taxonomy): Eukaryota > Metazoa > Chordata > Aves > Cuculiformes > Coccyzidae > Piaya > Piaya cayana. Next base: position 30,334 of record WAAB01006601.1, on the reverse strand, counting down.
ACACAGGGTGATTTGTTTTTTTGACAGCAAAAAAAAAATCTTTTCAAAGGCAGAAAATTGTAATTAGCAAACATTAGAAAAAAAGACTGGTTTTATTTTATACATTTTTATAGCCTCAGGCAATGCTGACTTGTCCAATATTATAATTGTGTTTTCTACGGCTTTTTTTTTGTATTTATGTGATTCTCTCCCATCCCCTCACCTCACATCCCACCAACCTCCCCCACTTCCCTCACTACTATTAAAGGTTAATAATAACAACATATCTACTTCCTTCGGCTGAATCCTAGACAAACACAGAAGTGGTCTACCACATTGTTTTAAGATGTGTGGGGTTTACCACACTGTTTGAAGATGAGTAGAAGGTCTATGGAAGAGCAGGTCTCAGTCAGGGCTGGCAGGGGAGGCAGATGGATGAAGTGGTATTTATGTTCCCTCAGGATTTAAATTCTGGAAAAGAAAATGAGACCAGAGCGGGTATTTTGCCTCCACAGACAATTCCCCTTCCAGGAAATATCTTGCCTTTTCCAAGCCCTGCCATGTGGTCTCTCTCAGCAAAAGCTAGCTAGCTATTTAGTATTTTCTCCAAAACTATGGAAGATTTTTTTTTTTCCAATATTGGTACTAGTGTGCTACTAGCACTTGCCTGAAATTAACTTGCATCTATTGTAGCCTATGAAGAATCAGATTTTTAAAATAAAATAAATTAGAATGTAAACAAGAAAAAGACTTAATCATTAAGAAGCAATTACATTTGGGATTAATAAGAGCAGAAAAAAAAGTTAGGGGAGAGAAAGAATATGAGAGAATCAGAGAGGGAAAATGGAGAGGAAATAGCAGTAGTATTTCATGTTGAGTTCCAGCCTTTTTGTCTTTTACCACAGCTGATCAATTAGAGCATGGTAAACCCCAAGAAATAAGTTGGAGGCCTTCAGCCTTTCAGTTTATAACTTCAGTTGAGGGAAACAATGTGGCTGCATTTATACTTAAATTAGCAGAGGAAAATCACATTAAGTCCAGGGAGTTAGGCCAATTTACACTAGAAGAGGAGTTGATCCCTGATATTTTGGGATAATCTTGCTTTAACACAAATTTATAAATATTTTTTAGCAATCTGTATTCTAGTAGCATTATTGGATACAGTAAATTAAATAAACTAGTAATGTAATTACAGCAGTGTGCCCAGGTGGCCAAGAAGGCCAATGGCATCCTGGCTTGTATCAGAAAGAGTGTGACCAGCAGGTCCAGGGAGGTTCTTCTCCCTCTGTACTCAGCACTGGTGAGACCGCTCCTTGAATCCTGTGTTGAGTTCTGGGCCCCTCACCACAAGAAGGATGTTGAGGCTCTGGAGTGAGTCCAGAGNCCAGGGAGGTGGTTGATTCACCTTCCCTGGAGGTGTTTAAGGCATGGGTAGATGAGGTCCTGAGGGACATGTTTTAGTGTTTGATAGGAATGGTTGGACTCAATGATCCAATGAGTCTCTTCCAACCTGGTTATTCTATAATTCTAATTCAAAGCCTATTATCAGGGCCTGTATCCTGTTAGCTGAGTCTGAAAATAAGAAGCGGCTATTATGCAAATTTTGAATTAATTTCACACTTCAGATGATGAGATTGACCCCTACTTTACATTTTTTGTGCCTATTAGTAATCAGAAAGGTTTATAATATGAACATACTTGCCAATCACCTGATTTACCCTAAAACACTGCACTATGTCTCCACAGAGATGTCTCAAGCTTATATGTATGAAGATAAGAAGGCAAAAATAATTTCTGGGTCCATACAGTTTTATGCTCCCTTGAATGCAATGATAATGCACCCTTAATCCTGATTTGTTCAATGCTGACCTTTTTAGTATGTAAACAGATCATCTCCCTGCACAGCACAATCAACAGGACGTGGGGTGATTGATTTAGAATAAATTGCCTTAAACATAAACTGTATGATGTGTTCATGAAGCATGCAGTCTCAATACTATAGTATTTGACTACAGAGATTGTCTATAATCAAATGGCAATTCATTGTTTCTGTGGTTGTTCAGAACATTTTTATTTGAAAAGAAAAACAATAAAGGTGGATGACTAATAGTGAAAACTGGGTGATAAGTAGATGTAGCTATATTGTACACATTCATAGGTTGACTGTGTCAGAACTGATGAGTTGTGATCCATTCAGAAACAAAGATTTCCATGATGAAAGACAGAAATAACACAAACAACACAAACACAGGAATTCTTCATCATTATTGCAAAAAATGTCTTCCAGTGGAGAGATCCTTGGATTCCTGCAGTCATAAAGCCTTTATTTCTCCTTTTGAAAGCAGTATTAAAATTTCTATAAAGGCGTTTTTCATATCAAGGAGACAGGTTCAACTTCTGCAGTGTTGTTATAGTGTGTTAGGATGGAAAAATGTCATGGAAATCATGGTAGTGTCTAAAAATTTTTTACCGTATGGATTTCTGCCTCTTTGAGCATTTTGAGCTGTGTTCAGTAGGCTCTAATGTTGGAGAACATCTCTGATACTCTAGTATTTGTGAAGATAATAGTCTGCTCTGAGAGCAGGTCCTGCCTGTATTTTAGGGGAGTAAGGAGGAATCATAACACAAACTTACAAGTTCCTGGTATGTGCTGATCACAAACATTGTCCTTGAAAAGAAGAAAAACATCAAATAGCAAAAGGTTATCTCATCTTTCAGTAGCTAGAGCTCCAAACCTTGGCTGTAGCTGCTTCAAGGTGCCAGGTGTTAACACTGCTGCTATCAATCTGTTGGTGCCTGTGTTTCCATCAGAAACATCACCAGAAGCTGACACAAAAGTCAGTCATCTGTGCTGGAAAAGTGGAGAGATTTGCTTGTCAAACTAGGTAGATTAAAAAAAAAAACCACGACAAAAAAACCATGATATTCATTGTATTTGGAAAGGCAAAGAATAATCCCTGTGACACTGAGGAAACAGTTCCCCCTCAGCTGAGACATCATGGTATTGGTTTCTGACTTTGCTTATAAAGGGGCTTGCATGTCTGATGGCCATGATATGTTGGAGGCAATATGCTTATTATCTTTTGCTACTGACAACTCATGCCTCTGTTGCATAAACTGGTGCCTCTTGTCTGTTTTGTCAGGAATAAAAATGGAAAGGTTGAATTTCATTCTGCAGTACTAGAGAAAGTAAAGAACTAGTCAGCCCAAAATGGACTTGACTGCAAAAGCTTTTAAAATATTTTATTTTAGTTTGTTAATTATTGTATGGTGAGCACTTCTCTGAAATTAGAAAGAGGATATATGATATGCTGCCTTGCATTTAATTAGAACATTTTACAATACCACTTGTATGAATAGCTTTGGGAAAAATGCGGTTGAATTGTTCTTAATTTGGTCACTGGAAGACAGCCATTTTATTTTTTTTTAATTTACAACAATAGAAAGAGTGAAAAAAAAATATTACAAAAGCTGCTGGCCCAGAATCTCAGCTATTGCTGAACAGCTCACAGAACAGCTTGGGAATGACAGCGTGTAGGAGTATAAATATAGACTTTTCACTCCTGTAGATGTGTATGACAGGATGGTCTCCGTATTCCCAACCTCTGTTTTTCTTGTAGTGCTTAGCAGATGTTTGAAGTTCACCAAAATAATGGAAAAAATCAAGAAGGCAAGAAAATGAAATTCAACTAAAAATAAAGAAAATTGCCCCACCTTCTTTTTTACAGGCCTTAAAGTGTCTGTGCCTATTTAAGAGGAAAATATGTACCTGTAATAAGGTCAGACTTTGGCAATGTTTGTAGTCACAAAGGACTGAATATCTTTGGGATATGGTGTATTACAGTGCTAAACTTGGCAATATAACTAATAAAGTGCTTGTTTTCAGCATTTTCTAGCATTATTATGTTCTCTTAGAGCTGCAGATGTGATACTTCATTTTTTTTTCAGAAGCTCAGTTAATCCCGTGTCTAATCTCACAAACACAGAAGTAGCAAAGTGGTTGAGAAAGATACAGCATAATGCTGCAGCCTTCACCCGAGATAAGAGTCCTAATTCTCTTCTCTGTTATACTGACTTGACGCCAGTGTTACTTCACTAACTTCAGTCCGATTCCCTTTAGCCCTGTGTCTAACTGCTTTGATAGAGTAAAGAAGCAAGCCCAGAGGGAGATGTTTGTGGGAACTCTGTGCATTTGTTGTATAGCTCTTTCATATTAAATATATGGTCCATTTCAAATATGTTCTCCACTAGAACTACATAAGCTGGAAATGCCTCAGTGGAGCAGCAAAGAACACGATTAACATTGCACACATGTCATGCTATCACCTCAAGTAATTGCAAGCAAATTAGTGTAACTGTCTAAATCAGTGTTTCTTTTACTGGTAATTCTACTTCCAATGTTTTACTCATCAGAAGGCTGATGAGTAAAATATCAAAAATGATATTACACCAAGCCATTACCTAGAAGAATGTGTTTAGCTTGCTAAGCATAAATTACTTGAAGTGCAATAATAATCCCAGGACAGTGAGTGCGACAGGTTAATGTTCTGTTTAGCAGTTGTCTTTGCAAAATTTTTCTTCACTGGCTCTTCTCAATGTTAAAGCCTGTGCCCTGCAATGAAAAGCAAAACGAGACTGTAATCCTTTTCCCTTCTGTTTTGGAAAAGTACTTGGTGAACAATTAAACACTATATTTCATTCCTTTAGCCTTGAGATGCCAGCTGTATTTAAGAAGCCAAGGCTAGGATATATTGTATATCTAAGCATCTTTATGCTACCTTGTCGGTTTTACGGGTTTTAGTGTCATCTCAAGATTGCCAGAAAGAAAATAACTGCCATGGGAGAATCATCTGGTTTTTTTGGGGTTTTTTTTTAAAAAAGAAAAGAATAAAATTTCTCAGACATATATTAAATGTGCTAGAGTTGTCCAACTTCACTGAGGGAAGAATTTTTCTTCTAGAAAATCACAATAAGTTCTGCCCTTAATTAACCTCCCTACTAGCACACTGCTAGGCTGCCAGCAATATGATCTTCATCCTTTTGTATTATACCCCTGGGCAACACATATTTTATCTTATTAAGCTGACATGAGTGTAAGGTGCTAACCACATTTTCTTTTGCAATTTTTCACTACAATCAACTAAAATTCCACTCATATTTTGAAATTCAGAAACTAAGAAGAAATAAATACCTCTATCAAAGTAAGTTTTTTTAAAAAATGACTGAAGACTAGAAAAAAAACCCCAAAACCCTTTTACAAGCAAAAAGCAAAAACTGAATGTAACCTCACTGTGCATGGATACCTTAATATGAAGAATATACAATAAGAAAAATATTGTAATATTTGCCTAAGTAGCTTCTGGCCACTGAATGCACAGAATGTTGCCCACAGTAGGAAAAGTCAATTCAAATGTGAGTGTTCCCTGTTGAATAGAGCAAAGAAGTAGAAGACTGCTGATGGCTTTTGAGAAAGCATGTGAACAGAGTTTGAAGATGAAGGAAGAACAGTCCCAAGTCCTGGAAAAAAACAACCCATTAATCAGTCACAGTTAATGGGAGGTTTAAATGAGGAAGCATTTGGCAGTCTTAGATACTAATATGTGTGGATGACAAGGCATCCTGTCTAATAGAGTAATACAAATTAAAATTGTTGTATTCAAGAATGTCTGTCATAACTGCAGTATTTTTTTAACTGATGACCCTATGAATTGCCATACTTGATCACAACAAACATTCATCTAGTGCTTGGCTTCTGGAAGTGGCTGGCTGGCCCAAATCACTTTCTTTTTCCTTCTGATTTTGACTTGAAATATATGTTTATATCTGCTTGATAAAAATATTTATCACAAAATTGCAATGAAAGAAAAAAATAGGGGTTTTAACATAAACCATAAAATCTTCTGTTTTGGTGGAATGAGAGTTTTCTTGAGGATGAGCAGTATTGAGAGGAGAAAGCAGGTATATATTGAAAAGGAATCCTTTTGAGAAACAATTTAGAATAGTTAGCAATTTTTCTAATTATAGTTAAATATACAATCTTAGGTCGATACATATGACAACATTTGGCTGTTATATGACATCTGTGAATGAATCAGAAGTGATGTGCACCAAAATTTGTAACTAGAATGCCATTTTGCAGATACAACTTTTGCCTGTATCATAAACTGCCCAAACCAGTTTAGCACTTAATTAAGGAATGCCTTGGAAGCCTTGTTCTCATTTGATTCTTTTAGATTTTTTTTCCTTTAGACTTGTTTATACTCCATCCACATCTTCAGATCACCCTGAGACTTGTCATGCATTGCTCAGTTTATATGCCATAACACAAAACAGCATTCTGGGTTTCCAAAATTGGTTGACGAAGCTTTTGTAAAGTTTCCTTTCTGTGTGAAAAGGATTGTGACTCTTTGTTTCTAAAACTTCTTCTTTCTCATAACGGAGAACTTAAGAGAAACTTACATCTCATTCCTGATTCTGCTGGAACTGCTGATATCTGTTTTAAGCTGTTGTGTTAGCGTACAGTTCAAAATAATAATAAAAAATAATTCTGTTCTTCTGAAAGTCACAACTTCATTTGAATTTTCTCACACTAGAGCACCTAGCAAAATTGATGTTTTTACAGAGTTTCAAAGCCTCAAAATATTAAACAAGAGTCCTATATTTGTGTTAACATCTCATACTGAATAAAGTCGTGTTTTTACATGGAGTTCTGCAGTTAGGCCTAATTCTAGATTGGAAGTCAAGAGCTCTGGATTTCATTATGTTCTATTCTGCACCTTCAGAATTCTCCTGGGTAAGTCACTTTCTCCGTGTACTTTAGTTTCCCATCCATAAAATGACTTTTGTGAAATGCTATGAAGTCAGTGTTTTTCCATTGCAATGCAGTGCAATGTGTTACTACCACGTGTATGCTCTTGAACAGCAGTGTCCGGATTTCTGTAAGTGGGATGTGGGGGATGAAAACATCAACAGCTGATTAATACCACACACAACTCTTCACATACAGCAGTGGCATTCTAGTGAAGCCAGGTGTTACAAATCTATACCAAGCCTTATGTTTAGTGTTTGATCCTGTCAATACTTACAAATAAAGACTTACAGCACCAAATGCCAAGTCAAAAAAAGGAAGTATTTGCTCACAGAGTTTCTCTTTAAGTAAATGTCAGAAAAGTCAACATGTCAGACATATCTCTGAGGTATTCCCAATTGCACTGTGGCAGACAAACTCATTTCAATTTCAAGAATGAAAATTTGACTGTGGAGGGCATATTAATGTTTGCATCAGGTTAGGTTGTTGGAGAGCTGGATGAAGTTTTGAAATTTTCACTACTTTGCCCATGATTTTGGTTACATTGTCTCCCCACTCTTGCCTCAACATGTAAAGTGGGATGCGAGACCCTGATTTGTTTGTAGTGTGAGATTTAGAGTTTAAAAATAAAAGGAGACAAGATCTGTGCTTTATTTTTACCTTATAAATGCCATGATAGTAATAATAATGAAAGGTATTTAAAGTACATTCTTTCCCCTGTACTATCCCCAAAAAAAGACTTGGCTTTGAAACCATTAAAAAAAAAGCCCTGCTTGTTTTCATTGGTTTGTAAAGGTTGAAATCTGATCTATTCACTGAGACTCCACTTATAGCCTTAATACACAGCCATCCAATGGTTAAAAAGTTAAAAACTCACAAGTGTCTGAAATAATTTGGTGGAATAATCTGCTAAACTTCTCTCAAATCAAAGTCAAATACTTTTCCCTTCTGCAAAGGCAGATGGATGTGGTTCTGGGTACAGGCTGAAGGGTAAATTGCTGACCTCGTTCCACCAAGGGATACAGTTCCACCTGGGGTCAGGACAGATTTTTCTTTCCTTGGAGAAATGAATTCTAAGGTATTATAATCATGGCAAGGCAGAATGTAGCTTGGACTGAGAGCTCTTATTCCCACATGAAGAAAAATTAAGGAAGTGAGGGTCATTTTTTGGAGTATAAATTGAGGGTGCAATGTACCTGACAAGCTACTTCTAGATCATTTGCACTTCACCCTATGGTATCAGTTCTTCCGAGATTTACCACAGGCAGTTTGTAGCTTAAACCTGGTTGCTTAATTTTCCTGTTTAAAGCTGATTCCTCATAGAAACCAGAGCTGTGACAGTGCCTGAATGAGAAACAAAATTGGCATTCAGCCTGACAGTAAGTAAAGGCATCTGCAATCCATAAAGGTAGCAGTGCCAATATTGGCATCTGACTTAGTTTTGGTCTCATAGTCTCACAGCTCTGCTGTTGAGAGCAGCACATATTACAGCCTTGATCTCTGGCATGAAAGTTGCTTCATTCCCTAGAAGAAAACCCTGTGCTGTTATGGTGCCAGTTTTCACAATGATGCAAGCTGCTGGTGTTGGAAGGGTCACAGAATGAACAACTAGTATGAATTCCTCAGGAAACCCCTGGGAAATTTATGTGTCTTGTGGGCCTTGTTAGCTGTGCCACAGCAGAGGCACAGTCTGTTACATTTTCAACTATATCTGTGTACATCCACAGATGCGTCACAGCACTCCTTCCTAGCATCTTCTGTATTTATTAAGCCATAGCAAGGCAAAAGTTGTCAGCTTCTCTGTTTCTTAATTCTGCAGATTTTATTTTCAACTTAAATGCAAAAATATGATAATTGGATATCTTATAAAAAAAGAACCATCCCACAGAGTCTAGCAAAACTGGAGAAATAGTCAACATTTTAAAGAGTAGGATTTTTCTCCTTGATCTTCCACTTTCAGTCATCACCCTTTTTTCAGTCCATAATGATCTTGTACTCTGATGTTTGCCACAAAACCCAAGGTGGATATAATTTAGGAAGCTCTGGATTGCTGTTGATATATTTTCAATTAATGTTTATAAACCACGTGGCATCACCATTACATTGCTTATTGTGATGGCTTGAAGTCCGTGTGGTTATTTTTTTTCCAAAAGGAATTTCATTTATTCAATGAAGCTGGAAGACACAGAATATCTTACTGATCAATGAGGCTATATGTTCTGTGTGTCTGAATCAAAAGGCACGATGCAAGCAATTGTGCATTAATAGGAAATATTTCAAATAAAATTGATGGTTGAAAATTCTGTTCTGGGACTTGTAGTCTGAGGCTATCAAAGCTCCTAGATGTTGCAGTCTTTGAACAACTGTCTCTATTACAAGAATTGTCTCTAATGCTCATATTTCCATCTGAAGTGCCAGCAGCAGTGATGACTGAGTAGCTGGGTACTGCCCAATTTAGTCACATTCTCAGCTTTCTTCAGTATTTCTTCTTACATCAGCTATTGTCTCCTTCGTGACAGATTGCTTCTGTACAGGTTTTCCTTTTTCATGAAACATCCTTCTGCTTTCTTCCCCCTTCATTTTTTTTTTTCCAAATCCCTTGTACTACTAGATTTGCAAACAAACTTACTTGTTAGTGTGAAGATGCATGCATGACCTCTCTGAAGAAGCTTAAGAACAGGAGCAGGCAGGAGAAACTAAGGAGTCTCATATTCATAAGAACATTGCCAAAATGCAGGTAGCTTTTTCTCCCCAAACACAAGCTGTTTGGTATAAGTGGCTGTATGCACTCTGTGGAGAAGTAAGTCTTGGGAATGGATAAGAACTCTCCTGTGGATGAACATAGTCCATCATCTATGTGACAGCTCGAGTTCCTTCACAGAATGAGCCGGTTACAAATTTTATTTACCCTTGCAGCAAAAATCAGAGCTTCTGTTGGATGAATCATTTGTGTCTTCTTGGATACAGTCAGAAAATATCACTGTAAGGATGATAATAAAATGTGAAAGTGGCTGCAAGAGGTGACTGCAAGGCAAGTGCACAGTGAGCACGATTAATGCTTAGAGTCCTCTCAAGGATTTCTTCTTTTGCACTTCATCGAGTTAGAAATATGAATAGTCAGGGAACTCAACATCTGCCCAACTTGACATCCTCACTTTCAGCACAGCAAAGTCCTGATACCTTACTACACACATATGGAGATGCAAAGATTGTTTGATGAGAAATTAAATAAACCTGTTATACGGGATTTTTGAGAAGGATGATCTTTTTTATATGTTAGATTTGTATTTCAAATGAAACATTCTGCAGAAGTAAACTTATATTTTCAAGGATTTCTGTTTGTTTTAATTACATATAAAATATATAACTACTGCACACCTTTTTGTCTGTTATTCAGGTATTGTAAGTAATTTTATGGTACACTGTAAAACCACTGCTGCATTCAGTAATCTATTTCCTCAGCTAAAATAAACATATTTTCAATTTCTTCAGAGAAAATCCAGTTGCACCTATTTCTTACACATATACTTTAGAAATCAAACCACTTTTAAATTTTTGATAATGCATTAATAGAACTCTACATTGTACTATTCCTGTGCAGAGAAGTATTTTTCTTGAAGAATCTGTAATATTATCTACAGATATTGGATATCTAAAATAAAAGGTTATCTAGGGAAGTAAGGAAAGTTAATACTGCAAATATAGTTTTGTCATTTTTGAAGACCTTTGGGTACTGTAAATACTTGGATTAGGTCTTCAAGACCTCAGCAAGCAAAGTTAAAAAAACCCCCAACAACAAAAAAGTGTCTTCTGCTTAAGTCTACTGAAATGCCATTTATATATACTGTACATAATGAATATGCCTCCTTGTCTATTTGATTTTCTGCTGACATGCTTCTTTATGTCACCCCTTGAGCTACACAACCTTGCCAGTCTTTGCCTGTTACATTTATACAATGCCAGACCGATTTTTAAGAAATATTCTAGATAACCACATGGGTATAGAGTATTCTAAATGCAGCTTTACACTGTTACTGAGGATGAAAACATAGTCAAAACCACAGGAATGTACACTGGTTACTGATATCATCATTCAGTTTTCATTAGCAGTAGCAGTGCAGTCTGAAAGCAGTTTACTCTGAAACTGTGATTTCTCAGAAAACTGGAAATGTAAGAGGTATAAGTACCCTAAAATACTGTTTTATATGAGAAATCTTACTGTTCTCTCATAGTTTCCTAAATACTCCTTCTTTTCTCATCACTTGTCGTGATTACAAACCCTCTAAAGGCATTCTTCTGTATATAGTACTCTGCACAATAAGAGTCTTGCTCAAATGCCACCATGAAAATAATAGCGTAGACCAAAAATAAACTGAGGGCCAACATAAAAAAGATCCTGATGGCTGAAAAAAACCCCCCAAAACAAACATTGGACTTATGGTAGATGAAGGAAGATCTAAAACATGAAAATGGGATTGTTCAATATCTTTGTTTCAGAGCATTTCTCTTTCATGCTGCTCCAAGTCTGATGTATCTTGACCTTGACTTAGATATTTTGCTTTTGAAAGTATTTTTCTAGTCTACATAAAACTCTGAAGACACACTTAATGTTGTGGGATTTTTCTGACCATATGAGGAATAATGATGGAAGACTGTGCATTGCCAAGTTCAGCAGCCACTTTAATGTGAACACTGGGAAAATAGCATCTTCCAGTCTATGTAGCATAAAGGTGATCTCACCTGGCAGTGAGTTTGAACTTAAATAAATACTGACTCAGACTCATAAGACAATGTTCACTGAGGAAATCCATGAGCTATATTGGCAAAGCACACCAAAATGTCTTGACAGTACTGATTTTTTTTTTTGTATCAGCCAGCAATGTTCTCTTATACTTGCTGTGACTGCTCTGCAACCAGCCATAGCCTCTTTCCTTCATTTCAATGTCATATCTTATTGGAACAGTAAACAAAGATGTCCAGCTACAGTTTAGCCTTATCCTTGCTGCTGCCTCTTGGGACTTGGCACCATCCAGCTTTATGTCTATCTCTTGTCATTGATGAAGGTGTGAGGAACAGTTACTCATGGAGCTGTACAACACCATAAAATTATGCCTGTTTGTCTCTCATGCAATGGAAGGATCAGCCTTGGTGGAGAATTATGGTCAGTGGGGGAAGAATTTTAAAATTCCACTGAACTTCAGTGATGCTGATGTGAAATTTTCCTCAAATACATCAAACATATATAATTGAAAGCTAAGCAAAGACAAACACTTAATGCAAATTCAAGGAAGAGTCTTAAAGTAAGACTCAGAACATTGTGAACATCAGCACATTCAGTACGCTCTTCCTTCATGACAGCTATTTTTGGGAATGAAAATTTTTTATGTTTCAGTTAGTTCATTTTCTGTGCCTCTTTTTCAATAGGACAGCTGTCAGAATGAGGTGCTGATCGAAGTCAGTTAATGTGGCAGACTGGCTTCTTTTTACATCTCAAAGATCCATCTACTTTTCTTTAGTGTAGTGTGCTCCAGGACCATTCATACTTGAGGTGAACTTTACAGTATCGGCTTTTTTTTCAAGCATCGTGTGTTGTTGCAGATTTTGTCTGTTATGATTTAGAGTTCTTTTTCTGAAGAAAAATTTGAAACTACAAAAGCCTGAGTAAAGACACGAACTTCTTAATAAGAAGGTATTCTAGACCCTGTTTAGTGAATTTCATATAGCTCTCTAAAGAAGGCACGTCCTTCAGACAATTACAAAAAAAAAAAAGACTTAAAGAAGAAAGACTTCTTTGAAAAGATATTTCAAGACGAACTCAAAACAAAAACTAAGCTGCTTTTAAACAGTGATGTCTCCAGAAGACAGCACCAAGACAAATCCCCTTTGTATCTCCAAGCTGTTATTGTACATAAATTTATAAGAATTTTAATGCATAATAGCATAAAGGAGCCAGCAGATGCAGTTGTTTTACTTTGATTATTGGGCAATCAATTTATGTACTCAGTTACCACTGTTATGCAATGTCCCTGGAAGTACAAATCCAAATGTTATTCTTTAAGGAATATGGCCAAGCAAAGGCACAGAAATGTTTCCTGGTCTCTCTGGCTTTTTACCAACTTCAGAGTTTTAAAGAAAGAATTTTCTTTATCTTTGAAGTGCCAGAGGCACAGGGCCTCACATTCTTCTTTCCATATCATTGAGACAGTACGCAGTGTATGGCACTGCATCTTCTGCGTTGCCCTTCCTGCTTCCTTTGCCCTTGCCATCTCCTTACATTGTGATGGGAAGGGAACTAAAGCATTTTCCTGCTTCTATTTCATCTTCCTATGACTTCCCTTTGCTCATCAGCCTCACCACAATGCAGAGTGACCACCTTTCTGTTTTCTAGGCAGTTTGCATCCGTGTTTCCTACTTAGGGTTAGTAGATGAATGAAGGAGGAGTCAGCCCAGTGCAGGCCTACCTGGCACTCGGGCTTCTTGCATGTACTGTGATCCTGGAAATCCTGTGGAGGCACAGACAACTGCAGAGGCATTTGCAGCAAGGTAGGAAAGGACAGGAAAGGTGTGAAAATGTAAAGACACAGGATAGGAAGTGGTGCACATCAGGACCGAGGCCTGTGTTACGAGAGCCAGGTGTGGAGGATGAAGACAATGGCTAATAATGCTTCTCTCAGAAACCTTCTTTTCCAGAGTTGTGACTTGCTGAAGTGGTGGGGTCATGGAAAAGGAGGATTTTTATTACCTTACACTGATATATCATAGATGCAGATTTTCGTGTGAAAATTGTAGCATAGCCAGATAGAGCAGGACTGCCTCAGAGACCTTTCTTCCTTGCAGCTGCCATGGCCATGCTGCTGAGTGTCATTCAGATGGGATCTGGCTCATCTCCAGCAATTTCAGAGTGTGAAAGGAGAAGCACAAGGTGGTTTGTACCTCTATGTGCAATGGTGTCCACTCTCATACCTTGTTTAGTTGTTTTGTAGTAACAGTCTGTGAAACTTGATGACAGAAGGACTGTTTAGAAAATGATTGTGTAATTTAACATTTAAAATGAGGGTGGCTTTTGGGGTCTTGAAGTTCATTATTGTATTTCAACAACCCTGCGGTTTGTTAATATAATTAAGTTATTGCAAAGTTTTACATATGTCTTTGAAGAAGATTTTTACAACAAACTCAGTGTTGGAAGCTTAGTAAAAATTGGTTCAAGGAAAATAACGAAGTTACATACACTAGACAGTAGTACAAAGAAAATAACAAAATTAGATTCATTCTAATTCATAGTAATCAGGTTGAGCATTTCAGCTGATTGATTTGCAGCATCACAAATATATTTTGTTCCTTTTTTTACAAGGACAATAAGTATCCTAAACCTGAGATTTATAATAACTTGGTAATCTATTCAGAAGGAGCCTTGCCCATGTACAAGACTGCTGAACTGATCCTTTACATAGATGAACCAGTTGAGCAATAGTCTGTCAAGAAATGTGTCAAATACAAAGAAGTTGGCTAGACAGAGAGAGAAAGAGCAGTAATTTAAGAGAAAACTTGTGCTTTTAGGCAATGAGAGCTTTGGTTTTGTGAAGCACATTTAAAGAATGAGTTCTTTTTTGGAGAAGTTGAGTAGAAAGAAATATGTAAGAGAGATTTTGAAGAAAAATGAGTATTTCTATAGTTACAGCTAGAGGTTAATACCACAATATATCAGCATGCCACTGTCATCAAAATAGCATTCCATACCTTTTGTGGCTCAGATCCCAGCAATTATAAAGATACTAGAATGCAATAGACAGATAATGTGCCAAAATTCTCATTGGGTTTAAAGATGGAGGAAATATATCCTTTGGTAAATGACAGCAATCATGATCTTGTGAAGAGATAGAAATCAGAAAAACCTTGTGATGTAGCTGAGACTATCTGAACACTGAGAAAATTAAAGGGCCAAGTCTAAGTGACACCCTGTTATCATGAGTATAGGACTTAGAGAGCATGAAAGCTTTCTGATGTTATTAAAAAAGCAGTTATGCAGTCTTGTAGGACAAGAATATTTGGGTCAAATTTCACATACTTTGGACTAATCTTGGATGCTCTCATCTTTCTCAAAAGTAGAAAAGGGATAAGACACTAACCAAGTAAGTATGAACATTTAAAGTGAGAATATGCTAATATATTTCAAAGATCTGTAATCAATCATAGAATCATAGAATAGTTTGGGATGGAAAGGACCTTTAAAGGTAATCTAGTGTAACCCCCTTGAAATAGGCATGAATGTCTTCCGCTAGATTAGGTTGCTCAGACCCTCTTCCAACCTGACTCTGAATGTTTCCATGGATGGGGCATCTACTACCTCCCTGAGTAACCTCTTCCAGTATTTTGCCACCTTAATTGTAAAAAAATTCTTCCTTATATCTGGTCTCAATCTACCCTCTTTTTGTTTAAAACTAGTGCCTCTTGTTCTATTGCAATGGCTCCTGCTAATGAATTTGTCCCCATTGTTCTTATAAGCCTGCTCTGAGTATTGAAAGGCCACAATAAGGCTTCCCCAGAGCCTTTTCTTCTCCAGGCTTAACAATCCTGGCCTTCTTATCCTGTTTTCATAGGAGAGATATTCTACCCATCTAATCACTTTTGTGGCCCTCTTCTGGACCCACTCCAATAGGTCCATGTCTTTCCTGTGAACTCTAGAGCTGGACATGCGACTCTAGGCGTGATGTTACCAGAGCAGAGAAGAGGGACAGCATCTCCTCCCTTGACCTAATGACCACAATTCTTTTGATGCAGCCCAGAAAATGGTTGACCTTCTTGGCTATGAGTAGACACTGTTGGCTCCTGTGCAGCTTTTAATCTACTGGCACCCCAAGTACTTCTTGGCTGGCCTGCTCTCAGTTCCTTCAAGCCCCAGCATGTATTGATACCAGTTGCTGTCCTGACCCATGAGCAGGTCCTTGCACT
Organism: Piaya cayana; assembly: GCA_013389865.1. Taxonomy (NCBI): domain Eukaryota; kingdom Metazoa; phylum Chordata; class Aves; order Cuculiformes; family Coccyzidae; genus Piaya; species Piaya cayana. Next base: position 14,598 of record WAAB01006601.1, on the reverse strand, counting down.
TCACCTTGTTGAACCTCAAGAGGTTCATATAGGGTCACTTCTTGAGCTTGTCCAGGTTCCTCTGGACGGTGCCCTGTCCCTCAGGTATGTAAACCGCAGCACTCAGCTTGGTTTTGCTTGCAGTCTTGCTGTGGGTGCACTCTATTCTATTGTCTATGTACTTGATAAAGATATTAAACAGTACTGGTTGCAGTACGGACACCTGAGGGACACCACTTGTCACTGATCTCCGTCACCGAGCCACTGACCACTAACCTGTGGATTCAAACCATGCAAACAATTCCTTCTCCACTCATCAGTCCACCCATCAAATCCATATCTCTCCAATGTAGAATCATAGAATCATAGAATCACCAGGTTGGAAAAGACCCCTTGGATCACTGAGTCCAACCATTCCTGTCAATCACTAAACCATGCCCCTCAACACCTCGTCCACCCGGGCCTTAAATACCTCCAGAGATGAGGACTCAACCACCTCCCTGGGTAGCCTGTTCCAGTGTCCGATGACCCTTTCTGTGAAAATTTTTTTCCTAATGTTCAGCCTGAACCTCCCCTGGCAGAGCTTGAGGCCATTTCCTCTCGTCCTGTCCCCTGTCACTTGGGAGAAGAGGCCAGATCCCTCCTCTCTACAACCTCCTTTTAGTAGTTGTAGAGAGTAATGAGGTCTCCCCTCAGCCTCCTCTTCTCCAGGCTAAACAACCCCAGCTCTCTCAACCGTTCCTCATAAGGCCTGTTCTTCAGCCACTTCACCAGCTTAGTTGCTCTTCTCTGGACATGCTCCAGAGCCTCAACGTCCTTCTT
>WAAB01006600.1:14011-89550 GCA_013389865.1 Piaya cayana | reverse complement strand
TGATTCTATGATCTCTTGGTTTAAAGCAATCTGATGTGTTAACTTACCAAGTATGCTGAAATAGTTCCTGCAGCTGTGGTCTTCAGGAACTGATAGAGAGCACTTACTGCCTCTGTACATAAGACACAAACAATTCATGAAACAGTGTTGACAGACATACGGGGGGAAAGAGGCCTTTCTATAAACCAAAATAATTTCATCATCATCTTGCTGTTTCTAGGTTTGAACTATGACTGCAAATTCATTTTGGTCAAAGTCCACCTAACTTTGCAGCACGGAATAAGTGCACAGAGGAGTCTCTAGCGGCAAGTCACCGTCTGCACCCGACCTTCCCGGGTCTACAGATGCTGCTTTGGGACGGACTGGGCCCCAAATGCTCTGTCAGCAAAAGTTAATAGTTTCTCCCCTTGCTTTCATTTATATGCCAGCTTTTTACTTAAGGGTTTGTCTATGTAGGGAGGTAGTTAAAGTATGCCATGATCCCATCTCTTGATGAACTGTTCCTTGCTGAACAGGAAAATAGAAACGAGGTGAATATGAAATAAGCAAGACTACCATCTAGTGGTGCAAATGCATTTTTATATTTCAGAGGAACCTACACCATCAAATAACATTTTGCTTAACTAAACTTAACCTAGAAATGTAATTAGGAAAAATCAGTTACAGTAGAATGGTAATTCTCTCTGGAACTGTTTCTCTAACATACAAAACTCACTATGATATTAAGTCTCCATCTTTAAAATACTACATCAGATATCTTCTAGAACAACGAAACCACTATGCACATTATCCATACAGTTAGGAGATTTAAGAATTAAACTTGTAGCATGTAATTTTTGTTTACAAGCTTGACTATGCTCCTGCTTATAGACAGGACAGATGGTTTAGTACCCTGGACACATTGCTTCCTAGGACCTGTGTGAAAGCATGTACAGTATGTATTACGCTTGTTACTATGAGTTCTTGTCTCATAGTGCTCCATGGCATAGTGAAATACTGTTCCTGCCATGAGGAAGCTTCCCTGTGTTTTTTACACAGAAGCAAAGATCATGAGACACCAGTGCCTTAGGTAAGATTACTTCAATAGTTTAATCAAGTCAGGAACTAAATCAAGGGCTCCTGTGTTATTCATGGACCCCTCTCCTGCCCACTGCATCAGCTATCTCAGGCACATTACCGCTACATTAACAAAGGCTGTATGGGTACAAGTTCAGTCTAGAGCAATTTGCAGGCCAGCAATTGATTCATTTCTTGACGTGCCAAGGAAGGCAGAATTGCAATTTCGAAGTTTCTATATAGCTTTTCAGGAATGCAAAGCCTCACAACCAGGAATGGTTGTAAAGTAAGTTATAAACGATCTGTTAGACAGATGTAATAGTCTCTAATCTCTCCTTTCCCTGCCTGTTACATAGTGGTACCTTGGGATTTCCTAAGGATGGAGTGAAGAAGAGGTGACCTGGCCCAGCCTCTGAGCATATAAACTCCCTGATTACATGATGTGCTTACCCAACCCACCCACCCACTCATCCAGACAGGGACAGCTCCATAGTTTTTTTTATCACGATGAAAAGTTCTGGGTGAGGTGAGCGGGGTGACTGTGTTAGCTTACAAACAGTCCCAATATTTGGAATAGAAGAATGTGCCAAGTGACCACCTAGAGAAAACCAGTCCGTTTTGGACTTCCTTCTCACTGCAGGGGCCAGGCTGTTGGTAAGAAAAAGCTGCTATTACTGCAGAGTTTCTAAATTCTAGAGCAGCTGCTTAGGCACTCTGCTGGAAAACAGTAGGTGCTTTCAGAGCTACTTCTTAGCAAACTCCATTTGCTGTTTTATGTGGCTCTGGTGGATGAAAATACTCAAAAGTTGCCACAGAGCAAGACCTGTAATTATAGGTAAACAAATAAAGAGTCAAATGATCACTTGCAAAGCTAAGGTGTAGCTAGATTTTCTTGCCACAGGTGCTTAGAATGGGAGCTCTGCTTTCTGATGGCCACTAAAATGTATGATCTCCAATATTTTTCTACATTTGAGAAACAAGAATATGAAACAAATTTTTGGAATGCCGTTTGCATTTGAGGCTACAATTTTTAGATCGTTTAAGAAGGCAGTTTTTCAAACAGCACAAAATAAAGAACAGTATAGCAGTCTTAGACCAATACCTCTCCATAGCCAGCAGTTGCTGTGTTTCAGCCCTGGTGCTCTTGCACCTTGGGGCTTTCCCTGGAAGTTGTGTGTTGCTGCTTCTGCTTCCCACCAGGCAGCAGAGGATGGTGCAGTAGTACAGCTCCCTGTCAGGCAATCAGGAAACCCACTTTTCAGGCCACTCATATGCTATGTACGCACATACACACATTCACATCCATTAATACACGTTAAGTGGTATAGAAAACTAAGATAAAGTTGAAAATGCTGGGTTTACTAAGAGCAGAGGGCAGTGCTTTGTCTCTGAAACAAGAGAGACAAAAGTCCAGTGTGAAATGCCCTAAATAGAGCTAGAAAAGCCCAGGCTGCAAATGCACTCAATGGGAATTTTGCCCTATGTGTATAAGCATACACTGGAAAAAAGCAGCATGTTTTGCGTTTATATTCGCAGCTGCAGAATGTGATGCAGTCCCATTGTTTTTCTGATCCATAGTCTAGCTTCCCTTGCCATCTAAATATTTTTCCTCACTGAGAAAGAACTTATATCAGCATACACATCCATAAGCTAAATGCCTCCATTAAAACAATAAGGCTCAAGGACCAAATGGTGGTGTTCTTCATACCCACATGTGCTTTGGGTAAAACCAGTGCTCATTCAACGTATCTTCAGAAAAACAGTTTCGCCATCAGTTACAAACATTGTCTAAACATTTCTCTGAAGGTGGGAGGTTGGAAATACTCTCCTCCTTGAATAGCATGGAAAAATTCCTGGAGCAGAGAGGGAGAAAAGCCTCACTTTGTCTTCACTGATGATGCAACTGAAGCCACACTGGAGGCCCTATGGAGTTAAGCTCCAAAAGCAGCTTGGGGAAAGGCAAACTTGGAAGGAGCAGCTTCCCAACTAGGCTTGTTTCACGGTTTTTTAATGTTAATTGCTTGCAGTTGAGCCAATGCTAATAAACCTCCACCACTGACATCCACAACCGTGTAAGAGCAGTTGTGCACTGCTGTTTCCCCCAGTAAAAGCAGGATGTACAACACAACTGCTTTGCATTAGCGATACACCAGGTGGTCACCACATGTGAAACACTTTATGACAAAATTAAAACTCAGCTGAGAATTATGTTCTGCCAGATGGACTTCTGGAAAGAGATTATTAATGTGGGGTTAAGTCTCTCTTTCTTACACATTTTGGAATCAAAGCTTTGTCTTGTAAGTGCAAGTGAATAGCTACTGTTAATTTGTAATTAACAGAGGAGTTGGTACAGGCAAGACTTTGGAGATCTTGGTGGGTAAGAAGTATGTACTGAATTCCAGTAGCATGACTAAAGGATCTGTTTAATGCTTCGAGGAGCAGTTACAAAGTGGAGAAGCAAGAACCACTCAGATCTAGGACTTGGAGGCTTTATATCTACCGTGGTCACACTAAGAAAGTGACTGAGCTGTGCTGCTCTGAGTCACTTCTGAGTCACCAGCCTGCCAGAGCTGCACACCCAACACACACACCTACATATAGCGGCTAGGAACTCCAAGATGTGTCATAGGCTTTAGGAGTGATGAAGAAAAGGTAGTTTAGGATAGGCTTAGATGGAGAAAATACCTTTCCCATGCAGTCCCACCCAGCTAGGCTACTTCAGGACAGGACCAGATAGGCAGGTGGGTCTCAGGGCAATCCAGGGACCTTGGGGCTCTCGGCTTTTACTGGACTGGCAGCAGCTCTGTGCCAACATTGCTTCCCAGAGGCAGTAACTGTAGCAGAACCATGCTTGAACTTCTCACAAACTGTGTACAGCTGAGGCTTTACTTCAGGGTACTTCTCTAATTAAAATCCTCACACTTTTCATAAGAGTGTGCACATGTAGGTGAGGAAGTAAGTCCTTTCACCCAAGTTGGTGTAAACACTGTGGTACACGTGTCCCTGTGGATGTAAGGAAGCTCAGGGTGGATTGTACTATCTAAGATGGTTTTGTTATGGAAGTAGGGTTTTCAGAGAACATGCTGAACTAAGCACACCTTCTTTCAGAATTTATATAGGTGGGGGTGAAGATGTATATAAAAATCAAATGGCAACATTTTACCATAAGATATAGCAAGAGTAATAGACCGCATCAGATGTCTGGAACAAAGCAAGCATCTTTCAGAATTTTGTGAGTGAGTTAGCTAAACAGCTTCTTTTTTTATTGTTGTTATGATGTGGCTTTGTTGTTCACTGATTTCAAGTGTCTGCTACTTTAGATTCTGCTAAAGGTCACTACTTGTATGAAAAGAGACAAGATGAAGGAATGTCTTTTACATCTGAGTTAATCCGCATCACTGTCCATCTCCTCTTTTATCCCCACAAAGGAAGATGTACTGACCTCCAGGACACAGTGTAAGACAGTTTGTGCTGAACTGGATGAGTAACATTTCACAATAAACCCCCTTCACATGAGAGTCCTTGTCTACAGGTGCCTCTGTTGTCATGCAAGCAGGAACAGCTCATTTTTTTTACAAATATAAGTAGGGATGCAAGTCCTTATCACAGATCATCCAAGTGCTACGTAAAAATTAGAAGTCATTATTATTAGCTATTACATGTGTTAGGCTAAAAAGGTGCACAAAATTGGGTCCTCTTACTTCAGATGTATATTTTAGTCTCTAGATATAATCAGTAATCAGAAGAATGTATAAATTAACAAACCAAAGACAGGAAGGAAGAAGGGATTGTTCTCTACTAGACTTTACTAGAAAGATGCATTGTTCCTGCCTACAGAGAAAAAAGGGTGGCTTGCTAACATCACCACAGAAAGCATTTCAGAGAAACAAGACACATGCCAATTGCCTAGGTGCCAATAAGCTGTCTTGCCACTTGAGACAAGCTTTGCAAGCTTTCATATAAAGTAAAAGCAGATAGTATATAATGTCTTTGGAAACCAAGACACTTGTTGACAATGAAGCCCCTCCTGCCTCTCTTTGTGGAAACAGAAAGGAGTAACTATCCTAGCATGAAACAAAACATACTATTGCTGTGCCCCTGATAAACACCATCACCATATGGTGGACACAATTTTGCAGAGAAACACTGTGAAGAATCTTAAAGCATCCTGCCAGACAGAGATGAACTTAAGAAAACCATGGCCACATTCTTCAGAACTCAGACTCTCAAGGCAGGTCTTCAAAACTATATTTTAGCACTTTAACACTTTAGCACCTTAACCTATAGATTTCCAGAAGAGCTATTGCATTCTGTAAGTTTGTATTTTACATGCTGGAGGGCTTGGCTGTAGTTCAGAGCAATTGCAGAGTCACTGCCAACAGTCAATATATACAAACACAGTCTCTGGCAGATCAGGCCTTCTCATCAGCCTCAGGCTTTTATCTGCAATCTTTTCTGTGTTACCCCTCTCCAGCTGAGCTTCATCACAGGTCAGATACAGAGTTCACATCTTTCAGCATGTTTCCAGCTCAACAATCCTTAGTCATTACATCTCCTAGCCAAAATATTCCCTCCTTGTGGAGAAGGGGAGAGGAGAACCTAACTTTTCCAACCTTTATGTTAATTAAAGAAAGATTTTGGGGTTTCCCCCATTCCAAACTTAGTTCTGAGCTGCTTTGAATGCCTTTCACCTCCCAGTCTTATTCCTGCTTGACATCTGAGACATTTTATCCCAGAGCTCCTGGCCCACGGACTTGGAGAGCAGGTGCTGACAGCCATGTGCTGAGTAGTAACTGGACTTACATTGCCCCATTGCGCTGGGCTGCAGTCACTAAGACTCCTCACAGAAGTATTTAAATTAACCTGGCTGCAATTCAGAAGCAAACACACACTCCCTTTCCCTGCTCAAATCTTTCATAGACCCAGGCCCCCTCTATAAACCCCCCCATAGACCCCTCTATAAAGCAGTCATTTGTGCTTGCCCTCTTGATCCCTCAGCTTCTAATTAAAGGCTGGGGCGCCCACATGGAGGAATTACTGCTGTGTTCCAGACCAGAAGAGAAGGGGGGATCTTACTGCCTTACACAGATTCCCAATGCCTGTTGTCCCTGCAGTGGCCTCAGATATGTTTCTCATGTGTTTTTTGGCTCAGTACCTTGTGACACAGTGTACTGGCTCTGGCTGGGATGGAGTTAATTTCTCCATAGCAGCTGGCATAGTGCTGTGACCACAACAGTGCTGATAACACACCGATGTTTAGTTTCTGCTGAGCAGTGCTTGCACTGCATCAAGGCCTTCTCTGTTTCTCATGCTGTCCCTGCAGCCAGTAGGCTGGGGGTGCACAAGAAGTTGACAGGGACACAGCCAGAAGAGGTGACCCTAGATGACACAACGGATACCCCATACCATATGGCATCATGCTCAGCAATAAAAGCTATGGGTTGAGGGAGAAGTTTTCCAGGGGGGCATAGCTCAGGAACTGGCTGAGCATCATTTGGCTTGTGGTGAATGATTACTTTTTGCATCACTTGTTGGGTTTTTTTATTACTCTCCCTCCCCTTTGCTTATCAAACCATCTATCTCAATATATATGTTTTCTTACTCTTGCCTTTCTGATTGTCTCCCCTACCCTGCTGGAGAGGAGTGAGCGAGCTGTGTGGAGCTTAGCTGCTTACTCTGGTTAACCCGCAACATGTAAGACTTTCTCCAGCATCTAATCGGGGAGAAAGGCTTTCTTCAGCTAATAGCAGTTTTTCATTTTGGAAAAGCTATATGCATTTGGTGATATAGCAGTGATAGAATATATATATCTCTTCGCTCTGGTGGAATCTAATTACAAATGCAGTTGGGGGAATTCCCTTAAATCTGTCCCTTACAGTAATGCAGACATAGAGTGCAGATATATTAACATGGAAAATGTTAGTGGTGGAAAATAAGGATAGTACTTTATTAGCTTTCCAGTTACTGACTGCATACTAGTTGCCAAAACATATCTACCAGGCTAAAAGATTCTCATGCAGAAACAAAGCCTGTCCTTGCTATATGCCATAATGCATACTCATAACATTGATTATGGTGAGCTGCAAGGTAAAAATATGTATGCTTCTCTCATTAACAAGCAGTTAAAGTTGGATTCATCCATCTGAAAGCTGGTGTCACCGCTGTAGACCTCTACACCTGAACTGGGCCCCATGTGTTTCCTTTATAGTCAAGGGAGAGAAACTGATGTTTCTAGAGTACAGTTTGTTTCAGCTCAAAGCTAACACTTCTATTTGTTTCACTGACTCATGATTTCAAATGTTTTCTTCTCACTGCTGATTATGAAGGTATCCTAAATGTCCTTATAATTGATGGATGGATAGTTACGCTATGACTTAAATCAAAACTGGTCTTAGGCAAAAGTAGTCCTAGCAACTCTTCAAGGATGCTTCATTTCCCAAGTGACAGGGGACAGGACAAGAGGGAATGGCCTCAAGCTCTGCCAGGGGAGATTTAGGCTAGACATTAGGAAAAAAATTTCACAGAAAGGGTCATTGGGCATTGGAACAGGCTGCCCAGGGAGATGGTTGAGTCACCTTCCCTGGAAGTGTTTAAGGCACAGGTGGACAAGGTGCTGTGGGACATGGTTTAGTGTTTGATAAGAACAGTTGGACTCGATGATCCGGTGGGTCTCTTCCAACCTGGTTGTTTTATGATTCTATGATTTCTTTTTAAGTCAACCTCTCTGAAGCACACTACTATGCTATAACTGAACTATTGTAGCTGCTCAAACAGGACTTACTTCCCAACCCAGCAGGTGCCCTTACAGTAATCTCAAATACCTTCACCTCACTGTACGGGAAGTGCAAAGGGGCACCAGGAGAATGGTGACATGCAGCAACTGGTTCCTGTGGCTCCAGCACCTGCACCACCACGTACCCAGATCCTGCTGCCCTGGGCACCTCCTGCCAGCTATGGACACTGGTTGTTTGGGAGGTAGTAAGTAGGAATCTAAGGAGATTTCCAGGAATTGCTTGGGGTCCTTCCTTTTGGAAGCAAGTTGTATTGTAAGAAAATTAAGAAAGGCACAGGTATGAGGTGTTTACAAGGCAAGTGCAGATAGTGCAGCTGCAGGAGGAGGAATNCTCCTGCCAGCTATGGACACTGGTAGTTTGTTTGGGAGGTAGGAAGTAGGAAGCTAAGGAGATTTCCAGGAATGGCTTGGGGTCCTTCTTTTTGGAAGCAAGTTGTATTGTAAGAAAATTAAGAAAGGCACAGGTATGAGGTGTTTACAAGGCAAGTGCAGATAGTGCAGCTGCGGGAGGGGGAATTGGTCTGGTCTGCCTCAGGGTTTAGATTTTGGCAGAAGAGTAGGAAAATTATTTTCTAAAGAATAGTTCACAACCTCAGCTTCCATTACAGGAGCTCTGCATTGTGTAAGGACAGCTCTGTCTCCTACACCACCCTGCTTGTCACAGCTACTTTTGTTAGATCTTCCAAAGTCAGAAACAGCCCTTAATTATAGACTTAGTTTTTCTTTATGTAAACCTGCAACTGAAACATGGGGAGAAAGTAAATACTACCACCAGATCCTATATTTGAAACAAAGAAATCTGCCAAGACATTATACATGTAGCAAAGATTCTTCCATACACACTTTATATTACATGGGTGCAAAAATAATCGCAGTTTTTGTTGTAAACTGTGATGCTTATTATGGATTAAACTTTTATTTAACTGTGTTCATGTAGCACACCGTTTTAAAGCATGAAATTCACTCTACTTATTCATGCTTATGGTTTGTTTCCACTGTTTATTCTTATTTTGTATTACTTCTGTCAAATTAAAGATGGGGAAAAAAAGCAAATTTGATCATTTTTGTTGTGTGATTTCAAAAGAGATTGCTTAGCAGCAGAAACTGCTAGCAGTATATACCAAGTATTTGCCCAGGAGACTGTCAATGAAAATAGAGCTCAACGCTGATTACAAAAACTTCATAAAGGAAACAAGAACCTTCAAGATGCAGAAGGTCACAGATATTCTTCTGTGATAGATGACAAGCAATTGAAGGCCATTACTGAGACTCAAGAGGTCTCAAAAGAACTAAATGTTGACCATTCAACAGTTGTTTGACATCTGCACTGAACTGGAGAATCAAAAAAGCTTGACAAAAGGGTGCCACACGAGTTGAACAAAAATTCTAAAAACTGCCATTATGAACTGTGCTCAGCACTTCTTTGGCACATCAAAACTGATCCATTTCTTGATCGCATTGTGACAAGTGACAAAAAAATGGATTCTATGCAATATACAACAGCATTCTGTGCAGCAGCTGAACTGAGGCAAAGCACCAAAACACTTCTCCAAACTGAAGCTGCTTCAAAAGAAGGATACAGTGACTGTTGGGTGGTCAGCAAGTGGAATCATCCACTACAGCTTCTTAAATCCTGGTGAAAACATCACAGAAGTTTTGCTAGAAAATCCACAAAATATACCAAGAATTGCAACATTTACATCCAACACTCATTAATCAAAAAGGATCCATTCTTCTCCATGACAACTCCCAACCACAGGTCTTACAAATGACTCTGCAGAAGCTTCACAAACTGGGCTACTGAACATCCCTCACCCAGCTTACCAGACCTCTCTCCCACTGATTACCACATTTTCAAGCATCTCAACAACTTCTTGCAAGAGGTGTTCCACAATCAAGCTCAAAACACCTTTGATGGATTAATCAGTTCCAGGAATCTAGAATTCCGTTCTACCAGAATAGACAAACTTGTTTCTTGTTAGTAATAATGCGTCAATTCTAATGGTTCTTATTCATAAATTTTATTCTAAGCCGAGATATACTGCTTGAAAGTTGATGGCTAAAACCGGCAATTATTTTTGCACCAACCTAACAGATGAGATATCTGAGTAAAAGCTTTATTTGCAGAAAGTGTTGAACACCTGTTATCACATTTGGACAGTCCAGAAAGTTCACAAGTATTTCAAGTCACTTTTTTGGGTGAGTTGATTTTATTGCAGAAATTTGAATATATTTGGTTAAATGTGCTAGGTACATCTACCTGCACTGAAGGAAGACAGCCCAGAGACTTTGTCTTTGCAAGGAGGTAAATGGGGACTGGATATGGTGCAGCACTCACTTTTTATATGACTTCCCAGAGGCAGGCGTCTTTATGCAACCATAGCAGATTTTTAGCAGTTTTGTCTTGTACTTATTGTTTACTTAAAATTAATGTATTGATAGATTTGTCAGATTCTCCCTTAGAAATGATGACTTCTGGTACATTCCCTTTGCTCCTTGTGGCGTGCACAGACTGAAACAACACTTGCACAGCTGTTTGCTGTTTCTTCCAACAGTCTAGGCACAGGAGCCATGCCAGGGCTGACTGTAAGATAGGGACCTGAGCACTGCCACTGCTCTGAGGCAGGATGAAGTTATAGGCACCATTTGCCAGTGAGCAATTCAGAGATAGTATTTGTCTTGCCATTCTCAGCTTTCTCTTTTGCAGGCTGCAAGATGTGTGCTTTGCCATCCTCTCAGAGGAACCGCATGTAGTCTGTCCTACATTTGTATCAGGGACCATTAGCATCATCCTTGTTCATTCAAGTTGCTTTGCTGTACTTGCATCTTACAGTGCATTAAGAGTTGATCACAAAAGGAAAGGTAGTCAAAGATACTGTATACAAAATAAATATTTAGGGGCATTTTTAGCTTGCTTATGGGTATCGATGATTGTTTTCAGCTAAAATGTAAGAGGAAAAAAAACCAGAAATAAATGATAGTTATTTACTGTGAGCCTTCCCCCCTCCTCCCTGAAAAATCTTTGAACAGTGTGTACTGCTCTTCCCTTTACCATGATAAACCAAATTACAGGATCATGGGACACCTCAGGCTGGAAAGGCTGTCAGGATGTCTCTAGACTAACCTCTTGCTTAAAGCACAGTCAGCTACAAGATCAGCCCGGGTTGCTCAAGGTTTTATCCTGTCTGGAAACATCCCAGCTTTGCATATAAAACACAAACTACTCCTTGCTATCCTGACTCTTCACTAAGACTTGTTATGGGTAGAACCAATGTGACACTGTATCTTGACTCTTTTATGGCCATAGTTCAAAGATCCAACCATAAGCTTCTTTCCCTAGGAGTTTATTGTAAACTGAGCAATGTTGATAAATGGGTCTCCATTAAAAAAAAACATGCATGCAACCACCTGGTGTGAATGATTCCCCACGGTGCAGTAGATAAATTAAATGTTTGAAATTAGGCAGGTAGTTAGAAAATTTGCCGCACTGGGGTCCGAATTACTCTCAAACAGGGTGAAAAACCAAAGGAAGAAAGTCATTGAAACAAACAGACTGCAGACATTCAGCTGACTATGTTGTTCAGTATGTGCATTGTTTGAAAGACAACTGCGAAGCATCTCTCAGTTATCCACAAGGCTCCCGTCTGGTTGTTTACCAGTGAAATCTGTGAGGTTGTTTGGCCTCCATGTGATTTCTAATACTTCGGGTAGCCTGGTTTCATTTCCTAGCTCAGAGATGTTCTGTTCCAAAGACATTACATGGAGAAACTGTCGGCTCATGAATAAAAGATAAAGAGCTCAGTGTTTTATGGTCAACTTCATTGGACCGGTTAGGGAATTGCTTCAAGCTGCAGAAATGCCATCAGCAGACAGGTGANCGGGGAAGGGCGCCTGAACCCCGGGGGCCTCCGCGCCCCTCCCCGCGCCCCCCGCGCCCCCCGCGCCTTGGTCGCGCCCCGCTCCTCCCCACCCCCCCTCCGCGCGGCGCGGAGTGGGCCAGCCCGCCCCTATATAAGAGCCGGTGGGCGGCTCCGCGCCGCAGCGTCGACGGTAGCGGGTGGTCGTGGGTGATTTTGCTTTGCCTGCGGCGCAGCCTTCCTCCCGCAGTCATGGCCTGGCAGCCGATGGAGATCAACCCCGAGGTGCGCTGGGGGCCGGGGGCGGGCGGGGGTGCGTCGCGTCTCTCTTTGCGCTCACCTTTTATTCCTCACGTTGTCTTCCAGATGCTGNGGCACTGGTAGAGGCTGCCCAGGGAGGTCGTTGAGTCCCCACATCCCTGGAAGTGTTTAAGGGACGGGTGGACGAAGTGCTGAGGGGAAGGGTTTAGTGGCAGATGGGAGTGGTTGGACTCGATGATCCAAGAGGTCTTTTCCAACCTGGTGATTCTGTGATTGTCTGACTTTCGCGACAGTTTTATCGTTCTCCCGAACGGCTACACACACCACCGGTGCCGGACGCGGCCCCGCCGCCCCCCGCCCGCGGCTCCCCNGGCCGGCAGGGGGCGCCGCGGGGCCGCGCGTTGTGCTGTGTCACCGGGGCGGCCGCAGGGAGGGGGTGCAGGGTTGGGGGTACGCTGGGGGCAGAAGGTGACCGCTGTGCCCCGCGCAGGTGCTGTCCCGCCTGGGGGTGACTCCCGGCTGGCGCTTCGTGGACGTGCTGGGCTTCGAGGAAGAGGCTCTGGGTGCCGTCCCGGCTCCAGCCTGCGCGCTGCTGCTGCTGTTCCCACTCACCGAGCAGGTAGGCGGGGGGGGCGCGGCCACTGAGTCCCTCCCGGAGCGCGCTGTGGGCTGGAGGCGGCACCTGGATAGTTGCAGGTGACCAGCCTGTCTCCCCACCACTACCCCCCCCAGTGCTGCGGGGCCGCAGGTGCCGCGCGAGGCTTGTGCTCCCACGCTAGGAAAGGGAGCTGAGCTGCACCTGCCACTAGTACGCCTGGAGAATAAAGCAGGTACATATCAGCAGCGCCTGTACCCGCTGGTAGCTCTGGTTGCTGCCGAGAGTGTGTCTGTGTCATCTCTGCCGTTGTCAGACGATTGGGGCTGGGTTTGGGTTGCACAGATGGAGTGGTGGGTAGTATGTGCTGAGTGCTCAGCCCCAGCCTCCAAATAGCCTGGACCACAAGGAATTGACCAATGTAACAGGGCCTCTTATGTTTTGCTTCATGTTTATCCCTCAGTCCAAGACACAAGCAGCAATTCTGTTACCATGCTGAATCATTCCATCTGGGGGGAAGTGTGCAGAATTACTTCTGTATTGACACATTTAGTCCAATCGATGCTAAGGAAGTAGATGGGGAGATTGACTTTAAAATAAAGTATATTTAGTCAGTTATTTAAATTGAGGGATTTTGCCTTTCTGTTGTTACAGGTTTTACACTTATCTGTATGTTGCTGTAATGGGGTGGGGTTCATGAAGGGAAATGATTTAGAGGTATCAAGGCAGACTATTATAGGGACAAGCTGAATAGCCTCATTAAATGGGCTGAAACAGTTGGGAGAGAATATAAAAGCCTATATGTTACATGATTTCCCACCTCAAGCCATTTCAGCATGCAGAAGAAATGGAGAGGCTAAGAACAGTGCCTTTGGGTATGACTGAGTCATGCAGGTAGTCCATTAAGGCTTGGCCTGCATCCAGTATAGATAAACGATGCTTTACCAGACCTATGCCACAAAGATGATTTTCTGGGTAAATCTTTGTCCAGTTCTGGTGTTAATTGTCCTGCACATCTCATTTATCTAGTGGTTTGCACAATAAAAAGGTACTGCTGCAGTGAGATGCTTAACAGTTACATGTTTACAGCATGAGAACTTCAGGAAGCAACAGACTGAGAAAATAAAGGAACAAGAAATCAGTCCCAAGGTGTATTTCCTGAAGCAGACAGTCAGTAACTCCTGTGGAACAATTGGTCTGATACATGCGGTTGCTAATAATAAAGACCCCCCCAGTCTTGGTGAGTATGAATGTTGTGAAGTGCTTGTGGGTTTTTTTTTGGTTTTTTTGGGTTTTTTTGACAGAGGAAAATGAGGTGGGTATGGCCTGTAGGACACACATGAGGCTGTCATGCAAGCCAGGTCAAGTCTTGCTTTATTGCTTCAGTTCAGTTGGTCTTTCAGCCCTTGCAGAGGGGCACTTGATCTCAGCTGCTGCTTGATTTGCTGAGGGGAATATACTTTGACTGCCATCGGGTGGCTGGAGAACTGGTATCCTGGTGAGTAGTGCAAGAGGAAAAGGGCACATGAGACTGTCCAAAGTTTGATTAGGAAGAATCCTGTTCAGAAGCGGCTGTTGGCATGGGTGTTGATGTTGACTGAAGAGGAAGTACTACATTCCATTCATCTAATGTAAAAAGATGTGTTCAGGGTAGCCTATAAATCAGTCTAAAATGTTTTGTTTTTTTGCTGGGAAAGTAGTATAAGATGACAAAAAAGTAGCTTTTCCTGCAGAGGTAATAGTTTTGATGTTGCTCTGCCTGTATAAAAGCATATAAAGCTGACTTAAGCAACTGGTGGCTAGAAACTTCTAGGAAATAAGATTACAAATTCTTGTCAAAAAAAGGTTGTAATTGAGACCAGGAAGTAATTGATTCAAATGCTAGAGATCTGCAAAGTATAACAGTTTCATTATTCCAAAAGGATTTGCATCCTTTGGATTTAGATTTTGGAAAACCAGTGTAAGCTTGGCATGAACAAATACTGTGTTTGTTTGAAGGTAATGCGACAACTTAACTTATTATCTACCTTTATCCTGTTAGTTGTGAAACTTAAGTGTCCTTAACAACTGGCATCTTTCTTGAATTCCTTTGAAGTAGGACTGAACATGTCTGCCAAATCTGATGGGGGGAAGAATCAGAAAAACTAAATCCAATTTGAAAGTAAAGTCCAAGAGAACCATCTAGAGTACTGTGAAGTGCTTGAACTCTGGCTGTTTGTTGATTGTTAGGTAGTCCATCTATCCAGAAGTTACTGATGTGGTAGTTACAATATGCTTATATTAGAAATTATTTCAGGGTGTGTGCAGTCTGCTCGTAGTACAACAAACATTGCTTGCTGTGGGCTGCATCTGAACTGTAACTGATGTTTGGCCTTTACTGAATAAAATATTTGATCATCTTACACAGATGAGGGGTCTGCCCTGAAGAAGTTTCTTGATGAAACAGCTGATCTGTCTCCTGAAGAAAGAGCTAAGCATTTTGCAAATAATAAGGTACATGAACTACACAAACTGCTGACAGCTATTGGCACTTACGGATGTAGTAACCTATATCTGCTTTCTCTTAAGGCTATACAAGAAGTCCACAACTCTGTTGCACAAGAAGGACAATGTCGGGTAAGATATAAATGATGGTACTGAGGGGCATGGTTTAGAGATTGGTGGGAATGGTTGGACTCGATGATCTGGTGGATCTCTTCCAACCTGGTGATTCTATGATTCTATGATATGTGTAACATCTTGGGAGGAGGTGTTCATTAGGGTGGCACAGCAGTACAGGCAGATAGCTCTTAAGAGCTTATGAGGAAAGAAATGTCTCATGGGTGAATGCTTGTGTGGGGGTTTCTTCCTCAAACATGGATTGGAAGTTTGGGTTCAGACCCAGTCTGTGACTGTACATCGATTTCCTTACCTTGAAGTCTTGCAGAGACCTCTTCAGCTCTACTTCTTAGTCCTTTGCTATTGCTTTGTTGTTGACATCTTTCCTGTAGTCACAAGTCAGGTTTGCAGTATTAGAATTCTTTCATTTAACAAGTGTATCTAATCTTTTTTTTAAGATTGAGGACAACAGTGTGAACTTCCATTTCATCCTGTTTGTCAATGTGGATGGACATCTCTATGAATTGGGTAAGGTCCCAAGAAGTCTGGAATTGGAGTAGGCCTGCTCTACAGCACTGCTGGGGACTCAGGCTAGACACTTGGTGCCAGTTAAACTGTTCACTGAGGCACTCAAAGCAAATACAATAATCTTGTATCTCCACTTGAAGATTTTACCTGAAAATGGGTTGTTCTGAAGGTCTAGGCCCCCTTCTAAAGTATGTTGTATCCTGTAGAGCCTAGTCTCCTTCTAACTCAAGCTATATACCTAATTTCTTCTGACCTCCCAAGTATCTTAATGTGTGTATAGTTGCTTGGGCCCTTTAAGCTCAGTTCTGCTTGGTAAGAAGTAATATTAAGTACACTGAGTGATAGACTTTCTCTCACAGATGGGCGCATGCCATTTCCTGTAAACCATGGCACGAGCTCAGATGACTTGCTGTTGAAGGTAAGGCTTTTGATTTGCTGCTTCTTTTCCAGAGTAAGAGGCATGCATTCAGTATATAGTGGCTGTACTTACTTGCTGTACAAGTTAGTGCTTCTTATATCATGGTAACAAGGTAGTATTGTGCCACAGAGCAAGGTAAGTTGTTTATTAGCTGGTGCTACAAGATCTTGTGACTTGGTGGAACCCAGAGTGGAGCTGCAAAGTTTTGGTCTCTACAGAAAGTATATTCTGGTAGTCTGAAAAGGTTTGTTTTTTTTTTCTTCCAAGGAGTCTGCTAAGATCTGCAGGCAATTTACAGAACGTGAAAAAGGAGAAGTTCGTTTTTCTGCTGTGGCTCTCTGCAAGTCTGCCTGAGACAGAAGACATGCAAGGAAAGCAGTCTAATAGCACACCAGTAAATGCAATCTAAAATCCAGTGCTTCAGTACTTGTTAAACACAGCTGTTCTGGTAACTTAAATTGTTTCCACTTGCTATACACAAGAGCCACATTGCTGAGCTTATGCTAAAGGGTGAGCTCAAGTTTTAATGTGAACAGTTTGGACACATGAGATGTCTTTAAACTCTTTTTCACATGTTAAGTAGAAAAGGCTGAACAAGACTTGTTTGATCTTTGTCATGTGAATTGAGCTGTTGGTTGATATTTCTTTGTCCTTAATGAGAATAAAATGTTCTGCTGGAAGACTTCTATGGACTCGAAGTGATTGCTAACTTTCTGGGAAAGGAGTTGAGTGTGCCATCCTCTAAACGTTGTTTTCAAAGGATCTTCAAAGCTTTCCTCTGAGCTAAAAGTTAATGTCCTCTGGTTAGGAGGACAATTGAGTTTTATGGTGTCCTGAAGGCCTCCAAGGCTGGAAAGATACTCTACTGTCTCTGCGTAACATATGCCAGTGCTGCACTACCCTTCTGCTAAAGCTTTACCTAATGTCCAGTCTGAAACTTTCAACTGTAGTTTGCCAGCCTGAAAATACATTTTTTTTTTGGTTGGCGGGTGGGTAAGGAGGGCAAATGTTCAAATGTCAACTTAAAGTTATCTGCTATTGACAAGAGGCTATTTTATATTAATGCTACAAGCAAAAAGAAAACCTCAATTTGTGGTGTTATCTGTTAGTTAGTTTTCCCCCCCTGTGGTTAAAAGAAATCTGGCTAATACTGAACACAATCCCCACTTAACCACTGTGTGTTTATCAACTTGAGACTTGAACCTCTTTCAAGGCCCTCCTAACTGTCTATTCCAAAATTACTTTAAAAAGGTGAAAACTGCACTACATGAATTTTTAACAGCCAGGTGAATTTTCAGGTTCAAGGGGAAGAAAGATTGTTAAATGCATACTAATTCCTTGGCCCCAGCTTGTTGACCCTTCTGTGGAAACTGATGTTACCTTAGTCTAGCTGTTATTGATCTGCATTTCCTTGCTCTGGTAGCTGCAAGAAGAGAGAAAAGATTTCAAGTTTAGCCTTTATTATAAAGCATTATGTACTGCTCTGTGCCTGCTAGCCATTTTGCTAGGTGCCAGGTAACTTGGGTTCTTAGGGTAGTCACTGGTACCCAGTGTATGCTGCAAGCTTCTGGCTTCCAGGCTTTCTTTGAAGAGTAATTCAAAATAAAACCATTGATTAAAGCCATGCATGGTCTGAAGGTGTTGGGTACTAGGCCTTCTTATGACTTGCAGGGGTTTGCAACACATATTCAAATAAAGGATTAGCTAAAGCTCAGACTACTTCAGTTCCAAAAATGAATGTCTATTGCTTTCTGTTAGCAGGGAGGTAGAAGCTATCTCATGAGAGAGGTCTGTTAGATGTCACATGTTGTAGTTTACAACAGCATCTTATTCTGCTTGTTACTGGAAGTTATCCCAAGGTAGAGAGAGGCCTCCTGGGTCATCTCTGCTGCATCCTCCTGCTCCAGCACTGCTTCAGAGCTGTGATTGTGGCTCAGGCTGCTTAGCAACAAGGGCTACAGGAGCAGAAATGTATCTGGCATGAGAGCAGGAGTATTGGATAGAAAGAGCAGTGAAAATCAGGTACAGTAAGAGGGAGGGGAGAGGAGAAGGCAGAGCCCAGCTGACTATATGCCATACCTGGGTCAGAGTGCCATTACCATTTCAAGGTTATTGCTGGGGGTACCTGCCTTAACTGTGGGTGTGTATGGTTACACAGGCAGTCAATGCTGAAGTAATCTGAAAGTACTTTTGAGATACCGCTGTATTTTTTTTTAATGGTGATTGTAGCAGTCACGCATTTCTGGTTTTGTGGGGTTTTTTCTTGTTTTGATTTAGCAATATGAATGTCTAGTGTTACAGAAGTTATTTTCATGTTTCATAAGCTTTTTCTCTTTTCTGCACAAGCCTCTGAATTAAGAATTACTGAAAGGCAACATTTGAATAATTTTGGCCTTATAGAAAAACACAGGGAAAGAGTTGTGACAGGCTTTTCTTGTTTACTCACATTCTGGTCCTAGGTATCTCTTCAAAGGATGGCAATAAAAAAAACAACTAAGGAATGAATGTTATTCATTGACTTCTGTTTAACTCACAAGTAAGGCTGTTTTCCCCTACTACAATTACCACAGGGGTCTGGCAAGCAGCTAAGCTGTCTTCCAAAACAGTCTGGGTAGAAAGATGAAGATGAGTTGCTGAGGATGGTGAAGATCTGGGGAGTTGGGATGAGGTTGCCTCAGATGAAGTAGGTCTCAAACAGTGGATGAGGTTCTATAAGCTGAATAGATTGAAGCTTTTGCCATACGAATGGTGCAGCTCTGCCAGATGCGTTATTGCATTCAGAAGGAAAGTCTCACAATATGTTGAAATGTGTATGTGCCACATCAAAATCATATAGATAAGCTGTAAATAGAAAAGATAGATGTTCTATAGTCATATCAGGTGTGTATTATCTCAAAAGAAATGCTTTTTAATGTATATTTTTCATCTGGTTTGACCTACTTGCAAGTTTCTGAATTTTAATATTTGCTTGTTGTTTCACACTTTAGCAGAAGTGTTTGGACTGAGATGTGTAATTGTCTGTAGGTATTTTGTAGGGTGTTATGAATCAAAACATCGTTTTCATGAGAAGATGCTCTCTGATAGTTTAGTATTTTCTGTTGGTCATATCTTATCTGAAGGGAGGCTTATTCTGCCTCTTGTCTCTGCTTGTTTTTTCATCTCTGAATTTTTGTTTGGGTTTTTTATATCTATAGTTCCATATGGAACTGTTAGCTTTCCTTGATTTCCTGTGCATCCTCCTTAATTCAATTAGCTCTTTTGACTCTTAATTTCTCATTAAAACCCTATGTGTTTTTCTTGATTTTTACTCCTGATGTTTCACTATGACAGTTACTGAGAAGAGCAGGAGCTTGTGAAGCCTGTTGTGTTTTATGCCTGCGCTGAGAGAAATGTATGACTGGCTGTTCCCACTGCCACTCTTTCAGATATGTGAGGAGACTGTTGAGCAAATTATTTAATTTGTATTAATGGGTTCCTGCCATTTTGTGCAGCCTTCCAGAGGTGGACTTTCAACAGTTAATATATAGAACTATCCTTAGAAATAACTGAGAAAACTTTAAGAGTCTCAGGCTTATCTGTTCAGACCTGCATATTACTAATTTTAAAAAGTCTCTAGGGTTGACGGTGTACAATCGATCATGTTCTTAACAGAGTTCTCTGCAATGTTAAAAGCTGTAGTTAACCTGTTCTGTAGGTGGCAGCATTGGAAAACTTTCAGCAACAAGTCTGATTTAGGAGGCACCAATGCAAAACGGATCCAAGCACAATTTTATACGTCCATGTATGTACTGTTAAATCTAAGGGTAGTCCTGCTGCTTTCAGGAGGACCGCTCACGTGCTTAGGCACTCTTCTGATTGCAGAGCCAAATATCCAGTCCTTAATTTAATCACAGGTTAACTTAGGCGTGATGTAATGTACAAAGCCTCTTGCACATTTCAATAGCCTTTGGCTTAGGGCTGAAGCCTGTTTGCTGCTGATACAGCACCACACCACCTCTTTGTCCATTATATACTGCTGTACAATATATGCAGTGCTATTTCTATGCTGAATAGGATTCTTAGAGGTGAAAGGGGGGGAAGTAATAAAAGAAAGAACATAAATAACAGTAGCAGCATCCAGGTTTTGATGCACAGACTAATTTATCAATCTAGAAATATTTAAGGTGGACAAGTAAGTAGCTGAAAAAGAGAACTAGACATACTATAATAGTATCTTCTGCCTTCAATGGAAAGGCACTGGGGTTTTCTAGAGGCCAGTCCCATCAGACTGTGCTGACTGTAGGGAGAAAGCAAACTGGCAATAAAACTTGAAGTCACAGGATCTATTTACTGGTGCTGCTGATGGCTGAGAAGAGGCTCATGACAGGACTGCAGCTCAGTGAGACTATGGAAGCAAACAAGAACTGGGAAAAGATGCAGCCAAAAACTGAGTAACGGCATTATAATTCCTTTGAAGGATGTTGACACTCTGGAGAGTGTCCAGAGAAGAGCAACGAAACTGGTGAAGGGGCTCGAGAACAGGCCTTATGAGGAGCGGCTGAGAGAGCTGGGGCTGTTTAGCCTGGAGAAGAGGAGGCTGAGGGGAGACCTCATTGCNGGAATTAAAATAACATTGTTTAGTAATTTCTGAATTCTTGCAGAGAGTGAAATTGAGTTAGAGAGAATTGTGGACATTCCAAATTTTTCAAACCCAAGGGATCTCAAAAGATAAGAGGATGAGACTAGGAGAAACCTTGTAGAGTTCAACATAGTGAGGTGCAGAGCTTAGAACCTGGTTGGAGGCAGTACATGTCTCTGCACAGGCTGGGAGACAACAGGCTGAGTTGCAGCTTGACTCTACAGACCATGGGGGTTATGGCAGGAGCCAAATTGAGTATAAGACCATGTGTGGTCTTCATGAGTAAGGCAGATAGTGAACTGTGTTGGGAACTATATTGAGAGGAGTGAAGCCAGCAGATGGAGGGAACCATTATCCATTTCTGCTTGGCACTGGTGAGACTGCACCAGGAATAGTATGTCCAGTTCTGGGTCTCCCCCTCTCCCAGCATCATCCAAGAAGGACATAGAAGAATCTAGATTGAGTCTAGCAGAAGCCTACTGGGACAGCCAGAGGCATGGAGCTTATGGCCTACAAGGAGATGTTGGTGGAGCTGGGCGTGTACAGTCTGGCACGGATGAGACTAAGGGAGGATCTAATTGTAGCCTACAACTACTTCAAGGGCAGCTGGAAGATGACAAAGCCTTTTTTTCCCCTTGGTAGTAGGTATATCAAAGGGAAGTAACCACAAATTTCAGCTTAGAGGGTTCAGTTTGGGACATTGGGAAACTAGAAGAGTACTTAACTGGGAAGGTAGTACAGTATTGGAACAAGGCATCGGAGAAAGGGAGGCATCTCCATCTTTAAAAGTTTACAAAGGACCAGGATTTAACAACCAGTTTTTGTTATACAGCATGAAAAATTGAAACAGTGATCAGTGTTGCTCCAGCCTTGGTAATGGAGTGCTGTGCTCCTTGATGAGGAGCGAGTCTCCTTGCTGTGCTGTGCGTAGGGAAGCCATTCCCTGCAGGAAGAACTGGAGGCTGATGCTGCCGACTGCTGCTTTTCTGCTCTGGCTGGGGTTGGAGGACAAGGATGGCTGCAGGGACAGCAGCTGACACATCTAGGAGGAAGTGCAGGTTTTATCACTGATGGGAGGATTATGCCTTCACAAACAGCTGGGGAAAGTGGATGCCGGGGCAGATCTGAGGGAGGACTTCCATGAATCAGAAGCACAAGTATGAGTTGTCCTCCTTGAGGATGTGTGTAACATCCCTCGAGGTGACAGGGAACGCTGCTGGGGAAAGTGGATGCCACATTTTCCCCTGATAGGGAAAATGGAAAAGTGATAGAATTCCTGCATGTTTTTCAAAGGTTATCTTACTAGAAATACCATAAACAACATGAGTTGGTTCAATGAAGCTTCCTAACCCCTTGAAGAATTGTTGTGCATTAGAAATGTAGTTCAAAATGAAGCCTAGTGCACAAGTAATGAGCTGCATAGAACTGATTTGAGAATCTCTTACGTATTTTTTTCCTTAGATTAGTTTCAGATGTGGTTAGCTGACAATTCTAGGCCAGCAGCAAGGCAAAAAAAGTGAGGAGATGTGCATGATGTTGGAGATATGTCAGCGGGTTTAGCATTTCAAGCAGGGTACCCTAAAAAACAAGCCAGTCAATTCCATTGCTTAAGAACACCCAATACCAGAAAGGTATTATTACCTGCAGCATCATAGTGAGACTGATTAGCATTTTCCTTTCAAGTCTTTATCCATGTACATGTTAACGCCTTTCCAGAACAGCTTCCACTTTTAATAAATGGAGAGTGGGAGAAACGCAGTTTTACTGTCCCCAATTTGCAAGTACAAAACTGAGACATAGATCTAGTGATCTGCTTATGGTGATATTTGAAATGGAAGGCAGTCAGAATGAAAACTAACTTTATAACTACCTGTGGGGTTTTTTTACAGGCAGAGTTTTATGTTTACACTAGTTTGGCTTTGGGCCTGAGTTAACATACCCTACCCCTTAGCATGGTGTATTAGCTAAAGCTCAGTGTTAGGCTAACCACAACTTGATTGACTTGGAGAATGGTCAGGTGAACTCATGTCTGTCTGCGAATGAGAGTCTGTATTGGCATGTAGTCTCTTTAGTTCCCTTCTAACACCTCAAGATATTTCTCCAGTAGAAGTCTTATGATTCAAGAATGTTACATTCTCCTTCCTTTCCCTTCTCCCATTCCACAAAAATATTTAGCAATACTAGGAAGTTGAGGAATATGCATAAACTTAAAATCCAGATGGCTACAGAAAATAGGCTGATTGCAGTTTTTGGGCTTTCTGATGAACAGCTGTCAAGTGGCAAACTTGTTGCCGCATTCCAGATGGTTTTATGGAATGGTTTGAATAATTGTTGATGAAGGAATAAGATTTTTCAGAAAGCAATATCATCACTTGGCCACCTTGATGCTTTCCCTGATTTTTACCAATCATTCCTGCTCTTTTTACTGAAAAAGGGACCTGAAGGTCCAGTCATGTCAATAAACAACATATTTGACAGGATCAATTCTTACTGAACAAAGCAAGAGAGGGGGCTAGATACCAAGTGGCACATTTTTCCCTACTTCAGAAATCAGCTGTTAGAGGTTTCTGATGCAGCCCAATGCTATATACAGAGGTGGACATAATCTCCCTGAAGTATGAGATACAGTTTGGTACTTGGTTTTCAATTTTCTGTAACCTAGCAAGACCCTTTGGCAACAAGTCATGAAGTAACTCCTGCTTGTGGTTTGAGAAATGATCAGCACAGGCAGGAGTGCTGACAAACTTTCCTGTAAAGCATCATGCATATCTTTCATAAAAGGTGGCAAAATACTCTTAAATCATCTGGTGCATGTTCATGGCCCTGGCTCAGACTGTGAGGTTTTAGGAAAGTGTTTCTGCAGGCACACAGTTGCTCTTTGGGCAAGTGCTGTGTTTCAGGGCAACAAGAAACTGCTGCTTATGCAGCTGGGGATCTTGCTCAACATGCTTTACATAAGTTAGTTCATCTCTACCATCCCATATACCATGGCTGCCGCAGGGATACAGGCTCATTCAGATGACTGATGTTAATCCTTTGCTTAGCTGCAGATAGCTCATGGTTGCCACTCCTGAAATCTGTAATAGGAGGGGGTCCCAGGAGAGCCTGTGACCCATGTTTCCTGCTGGAAATGTCCTTGCTGTGTCATAAACAGAAAAATACACACTCATTGACAGACTGAAAAACATAGGAAGAAATTAGTTTTAAAACTCTTCAGTTTTCAGAGCTTAAGGTATTTCTCCCACCAGCAGCTAACATACAGGTCTTGGGGGGGTTTCTGACCTATAGGCTTGGCTGGTACATTTGAAAGGAGAATCCACAAGTGCACTTGGCCCATGTGAGGTACAATCAAAAGGTGACAAATAATGCTTCTCAATAAGTGAAACATTAGCTCTACAGCAAGGTTATTTTTGTTACTGACATTCACTTGATATATGCATGTCAGGAACTGTCATTTTATCACTTCAGTAGTCGTCTCCATTAGGCTTGATTGGGCAGTGACACGCTCTGTGCTCAAATACACTATCTAAATTCAGCTGCTAGGCTGCAACAGGAGAACTTGGTTTTAATTACTATGTAATGCTTGGGCTCTGATTTTATGAAGCACCTTGGCTCATGGTTAGTCCATGTTTCAACTGAAATCAAGCCTTTAGTTAGTCTCGAGCACATGGTTGAAGTTATGTATAGACTGAAGTGACTTCCTTAGTCAGACACTTGATGATATTTCCACATCTGCTTAGATTCATAGCCTGATCTCATTCATCTGAGAAGGGCAAAAATCCATTTGCTGTCAAGTGAAGTCACTCACTTGTTTTTTGTTTTTTTGGTTTTTTTTTTCACTCTGGATTGGACAGGGAATTAGCAAACTGCCAATCCTAACAAAATTATGCCGATTCTACTACATCAAGCTGGACAGGTTTCCTTAGAATGAATAAACTTTTCCAAGATTTCATATCCTCACTCATCAGACTCTGTTTATTGCAGGAAATTACAGTTAAGTAGTATGAAGACTTTCTCTGACTAAATCCAGTGTTTATAAATTATAACCAGGCAGAAAATGTGAATCTCAACAATGTAACTATAGTCTGAAGCATAAGTGTTCACAAGTTCAACTGCTTTCCCAAATATTTTTTTACCACAACAGTAACACAAGTTTGTATAAATAAAGTATAAATATCTAGCATGTTTGCGCACTGTAATATAATAGACAACATTTGTGTGTATTAGAAGAGTGCAGATCTGTGTGGGCTGTCTTGGCCTTCATTCTCAGACAGGAGATTTTTGGATTTTTCACCAGTGGTGACCACCAACAGAGTAACTTCCCTCTTTTTGGCTTTTGTATTTTTTCATAAGAATGCTGCTGGAAAGTTTCTTAAGAAATAAGATTTATAAAGCTTCTTAAGAAATAAAGCAATAACAAGTTGGGTATGATTTATCCAATCCCTCTTTATTCCTCATATTTATTTCTCAATATTCTTCCTTCTAGTATGTCCTCAGTCAGGCCAAGGTATACTTCTTGTTTAATTCATGTCATAACTTCATAGATATGATATGTGCCAACAGATGAAGGAAAGGAGAGAGAGAAGAGAGTAGCAGTGAAGGCCAGAACCAGTCACACGGTTTATTTTTAGGCTTTCTTGCATAGCCCCTTTCAGGTACTGGAAGGTTGCTATAAGGTCTCCTCTGAGCCATCGCTTCTCCAGGCTGAACAACAAAAACTCTCTCAGCCTGTCCTTGTATAGAACGTGCTCCAGCCCTCGGATCATCTTTGTAGCCCTCCTCTAGACCCGTTCCAACAGCTCCATAATCCTTCTTACGCTGAGGATTCCAGAACTCAGGAATAGAGGGGAATAGAGGGGCACAATTCTCTCCCTTGACCTGCTGGCCACGCTTCTTTTGATGCAGCCCAGGATATGGTTGGTCTTCTGTGCTGCGAGTGCACACTGCTGNCTCTTCAAAAAGGAAATCCTAGCAACTCAGGAGAAAGCCATCCCCATCTTGCAGAAAAAAAGCCAGCAGGGAAAAAAACCAGCTTGGTTGAACAGAGAGATCTTAAGTGATATCAAGAAGAAGAGAAATGTTTATGGGCTCTGGAAGAGGGGACAGGCCTCTTGGGTGGACTACAGGAGGGAAGTGAGATTGTGTAGAGAAAAAATCAGAGGGGCTAAGGCTCAACTAGAAATCGGATTGGCTAAGTCTGTGAAAGATAACAAAAAATCTTTCTGTAAATATAGATTGCCCTGACCCAGCTGTAGGACCTTGCACTTGGCCTTGCTGAACCTCATGAGGCTCACATAGCCCCACTTCTCCAGTCTATCCAGGTGCCTCTGGATGACATCCAGTCCTTCCGGTGTGGCAACTGCACCACTCAGCTTGGTGTCATCTGTAAACTATGTATGTAATAGATTTAATTCCTTATCCACATTGTGTAAAATATGCAGTGTGCAACAGGGATCATCCTAACAGGGAGAATAATTTAAAAACTTTAAGTCTAAATAAGAAATCATAAAACCTAACCACAGTCAATACATCCTGCTTGGTACTTCTTTAAAATGCTTGAGAGAGAGCTACTGTTCACAACATATTCACATATAAGAGGAAAAGGTTATGTTAGGAACTAAAAGAAGCTCAATTACTGCATTGAATTCAGGGAAAGTTTTTCATACACTGACTACTAGAATAGACTAGGTTTTAAATTCTAAGTTCAAAATTTCTAGGATTTAAATTAGGCTTTCAGTACCTACACCTGGTGCAGAGATGAAGGCTTTGACTATGTTTTTTTGAACTCCTCTTTTTTATGGATGATTACAAGTGATCCCTCCAGGTATTCCCCTAGAACACCAGTAAAGTCACTTAACAATATTAACAGCAGTCAGTGTATGGGGTGGAGTGCATGAACTATGGAACTTCAATGGTCAGGTCATGGCAGAGTGAGTGGTCAGCTCCCAGGGAAGAGGACCTCACCCCTCGACTCTACATGCAACCAAAGACAGTTAAATCAGGCATGACACTCAGCATTCCCATTTGGGACCAGCTTTAAAAGAAAAATAGCTCCACTGTGCACCGAATATTCAGCTTAATTTAAAAGGTTAGCACCCAGGAGAATTCTGGCCCGTGACCTGGATAATACAGAGGCAAACCATTGTGTGACTGCATCTCTTTAGTAAATGTAGTTCCAGAGTCAGCAGTCTGCAAAAATACTCATTTTCAAAGCAAGCTTTTAGTGAAGCTTTCAGAATGACTTCTGTTTCAGGAGGGAAACACAGATGCAGGAACTAGAAAGGGCTTTCAGTGCCTGCTTGTTTATGTATTTATAGTAATTCTTATCTGGGGCAAAATAAATGCTTGTGCCTATTTTATTTGCAAATGAAGCAAGAACAATAAAATCCATAACAAAGAAAAAGGGTACACAACGGTGCCCTTTAGAATCTGTCCCATGTATGTAATGTAACTAGCTGGAGGAAACCTCTGCAAATCCTATAAAACATACTTTGAATCTGTTAAAAAGGAAATAAATCACTCAGAATCATAGAATGGTTTGGGTTGAATGGGACCTTAAAGATCATCTAGTTCAAACCTCCCTCTACCTGTCACGGACAGGGACACCTTCCACTAGAACAGGTCACTCAAAGCCTCATCTGACCCTGCCTTCAACATCTCCAGCGATGGGGCATACACAGCTTCTCTGGGCAACCTATGCCAATGCCTGACCACTCTCACAGGAAAAGCTTTCTTCCTAATATCTAATGTAATTCTTCCGTCTTTCAGCTTAAAACCATTGCACCTCATCCTGTCACTGCACTCCCTGATAAAAAGACCCTCAAGCTTTCCTGTAGGCCCCTTTTCAGTACTGGAAGGCTGCTATAAGGTCTCCCTGGAGCCTTCTCTTCTCTAGCCTAAAGGAGCCCTACTCTCTCATGTAGGAAAGTGCATGTCATCTCTTGTAGGGAATTGTATCTGACCTTTCTACATTGAAAAAGGAAAGGACACAAGAAATTGTTGGAACAGACTACTGGAAAAGGCTTCCTGAATTACAACCAGTGCATGCAAGTATACATTCAAGTGTACAGCTGCTGCCCACAGCACAGATGGACACGTCTGTAGTTTCAGGGTTCATCTAAAACTGTAGCTGATCTGAAGAATGTTCATGGTCTGGAATGGTCTTTTTTTTCTATACAAATGTGCTGTGTTCTAAGGCACAGATTTTGTACTTGTATCAGTGGTCAGTTTCACTGCTGTCTTGTGGCTCAGATGTGCTTGGTTTGGTACATCTCTAAGTCTGCCAGTCTGGAAAGCCCTCAGGATGAGACACAGCAGATGGACAGAAGCAACCCAGGTCTGCATTCCTTGACAGCAATCACACAGCATAAGCTATGCTGCAGTTCACCTGGCATGCAATGATATGGGGATTGTTTTCTAGAAGGTAAGATACCCCTTCAATTCCTGTCATATCTCAAAGGGTGATAGCTTCCCTTAATCGTGCAAATACCTCTGCCCAAGAGAGTCCATTGAACTCTCATCTCAATGAGACCTAATTTTGATTGGAATGGTTGGACTGGATGATCCGGTGGGTCTCTTCCAACCTGGTTATTCTATGATTCTAATGGTTCTCATTGTCATGCCCTTTTTGTTGTGGCTATTCGCTCACTCTTTACTACTTTCTACAGGCTGGCGGGCATTTAGAAAAAACAAATACTCACTTAGATGCTAGGCAGAGTAAGATATTAGTGGTGAAAGAACCACAGACCTGTACTTCTGGAATGGCAGCATCTAGACTCTAATCTCTTCTAGTCAGACTTCTATGGTTTAATAATTATTTCATAGAATCATAGAATCACCAGGTTGGAAGAGACCCACCGGATCACTGAGTCCAACCATTCCTGTCAAACACTAAATCATGTCCCTCAGGACCCCGTCCACCCGTGCCTTAAACACCTCCAGGGAAGGTTTTTAAAAAGATTACATAGCATTTTCTGTGTATACCAAATAAATTTTTTAAGTACTTTTAATGGTGGAAGACTTGAAATTGTCTTTTTTTTTTCCTTTTTTTTTCATATTCTCCAAGTTGTTTGTGAGTAGGTTTTTGCCAGTGCTGAAAATGGAATCCCAAGGCACAAGAAATTCAACTGCACAGTGAAATTTTTTTTTCAGTGTTATGAACTCCACAGTCAGGGTCTGAATAAAGCAAGTTAGGGCAACTGACTGGAGTTAATCTTTCCTTTCATTGAACTTAAGAATAGTTCATCCAGTTTCTTCAGGGTCATAAACCAACTCCTAAGCCAGCTCAAGTTGGTGGCAAAATTCCTGGTGATGGTAAATGGTACCACATTAGATCCTGTGTCTTCTTTTACTCACCTCACCAAACCCCCTTACTGCCCAAAGCAATGAGGATGCTTAGTTATAAACCACAGTGCTGTGGCCAACTGGTAGACATTAGGCTGGACATTAGGGAAAAAAAATTCACAAAAAGGGTCATTGGGCACGGGAACAGGCTGCTCAGGGAGGCGGTTGATTCACCTTCCCTGGAGGTGTTTAAGGCAGGGGTGGACGAGTTGCTGAGGGGCATGGTTTAGTGTTTGATAGGAATGGTTGGACTTGATGATCTGGTGAGTCTCTTCCAACCTGGTGATTCTATGATTCTATGAAAAGTAGGAGGGCTGGGCAGTCAGGCTAGGTCACAGGAGCCCCACATTAAACACCCTGCTCTACCACTAGCTTTCTTGAGCAGACAACATGGGGCAAACCTCTGCTCTCACACTCCCTGCTCTCAGGGAAACCTCAGCTTTCAGTCAGGCAGTGTGATGCCCTACAAATCCGATTGGAGGAATGAGGGGCTTATGTCTGGGGGACAACAGAAACCAACAAGCCAAGTGGGGCGTTACTTTAACTGGTGGGAAATACTGAGTCTAGGCACAGGTTCACTCCAAAAGGAGTTAAACACATTGTGATGGCAAGAGGGAGGTGTTTATCTGCACTTTACACTCTTACCTTGAATACTCACCTAATGTTAGGTGCCCTTTCAAATGAGAGAAAAAGACATTACAGACAGCCCTAGGTAATGTCCCTTCTTTGCCTAGGCTTTTCCTCCTACTATGCAGCCAAAGAACATGTGCTGAAGCCTTCTATGTTTAACTACTATGCTCTTTGGCACATCATGGTGAATGGTTCTCTCTCTTCCTGCAGGGCCCTCCACTTTGTAAGCAATGAATTAGCCAGAATCTGAGTCTTCCACAGCAGTTTCTAACTTCTCATCGTGAATTCATCATCTCAACATTTCTCCTTGACTTAATGTACATACAATTTCTTTATGCAAACCATAATTCAGAAAGCTGTACAACTCACTGTACGATGTAACATCCTGCTGGTGGTCACCACCTCCTAAAATACAGAAGCACCAGCTGTAGGTACAATAGGGAACTGAAGTTAGAACCTTGACCTCCCAGTCAGAGCCTTTACCACTGGGTCATAACTGGACACACACACTGAGAATTTGTTTACTTCTGTCCCCTGCAAAGCCAAGTTTAAGAGTCCCTTGGTCCTTAACTGAGATGCCAAGCGTCTCAGTGTTACCAGGAGATGAATGCCAACCAGAAAAAAACCAAACAAGTGCAAGCCTAAGACAACACTGGCAGAAAAATACGAAGTGGGGGAAGTTGGGGGGCCAAAATTTGAACAAGTTTTCTAAGGATTTTAGTAATACCTAGAGATTCAGTGTTTTCTGTTGGATTTAATGTTTGGTTTCAGCTGCTGGATGTGACCTGGTTGTTGAAGCTACAAAATAAGGTTTTTGAAGGCAATGAGACCTCAGCTTGCAGGCTGGTGCTGTGTTCCTTCCATAGATGGCACTGTAACTTACCAAATGCTTTTCATCCCAGCCCAGTATTTTTTTTCCAATGCTGTTAGCATTATGCCATTCTCAAGAAAGCACATTGAAAGTAAAAAAAAAAAAACAAACCTCAGACCTCAAGCCCCCCAGTTCAACATTGAGATGCATCTTAAATCACGACTATGACTTCTGGTTTCAAGTGCGTTGTACAGGACTTGAGAAAAAAGTACCTTAGTGCAGTATCCAGCCTCTGTGAATGCCCAACAGTGTAACCTTGGGGCAGAATGTAAGAGAAGACTAAATATAGTGGTGTCCCCATACATGCTGTACCAGCTTACAAGGAGCTGGAGGGACATCATACAGGCAGATGTGGTGTCTGTGCATTTAATATCCCTTGACAGGTTTTTAGCCAATTTCCTCCATTGTTTTTGCACCCACACAAACTTTAAACATCCCCAGCAAACCAGACGGTCCCAGTTAAAGCATAACTTCTGACGTTTTTCCAGAGTGAACATAAATCCAAATGCATTGTAAGACATTTGAAGCAATTAATGTGCAAATGGTTATCATTATGAGCAGGAGCTAACTAAAAACAACTGCTTACATGTGGCAAGTCATAAATGGTTTCTTCCATTAGCTTTCTCTTTGTGCACAATTTCTTCGTGTTAAGGACTCTTGTACCTTAACAGTGCCATGTATAAATGGCACTGTCAGCATCCTTAGGGCTCATCAATAGCCTAGCAAACATCATTCTCAGGAACATCAGGGCAATACGCCAGTTCGCTTAACTATGTAACCATAAAATATTTCTAAAAATGTCATTGACTGAAAACACCCTCCATAAAAAGACTTGTTAGTTATTGAGATTTACAGGAGTATCAAACTACCTTGATTCACGAAGTCAAAACCTTTTGTGAAATCCAGATGGAAAGCCCAACAGCCTGAGTTCTTCTCTGGCATAAAGCTCACATTACAGCAAAGCAGGCATGGTGAGTATTACAGTTAGAGAGCGATCACACAAACAACAGCCACCATGTGCTTAAAAGCAAAGTAACAAGTAGTTGCACATGTCCTACATCCTACATATCCAACACACCATTCAAAACACCATTCCTTTGTACACTGTAATGAAAAGTATATTTCCATTTAACACAACTGTTTCAATCATGGCCCCCCCCAGTTTTATGTTCTTTGTTCAATAATTTCAAAATATGTATTTTAAAAAGTTTTAAAAGCAATATCAGTATTCTGTTTCCAATTCCAGATGCAACTTTATTTGCATACAAAATTTTAAGATAAATTGTCATTATATACCTTCCCATCTGACAGTGCTCCTGCTACTACACACAGAACTACCAACTTTTAAATATTTATGACAAAATAAATCCTTTTACCTTTCACAAATTTATAGCAGTATTCTTCAAAAGTACATAGATAGTAGAATGCATACAATAACTGAGCCAGGTTTATGACTATGATTATGAAGAAACAGGCCACAGTTTATAACTGATAAGCAGATTATATTTATTCTGTGGAGAGTGAAAGTTTTATTTCATGTTTAAGTGTTCATTTCCTTATTTTTGTGCATGTTTTCAGTAAAGAATGTGTTAACTGTATTATGATCACTTGAGAAATTAAACGGGTTTGTTAAGTCAGTCCTAAGTTTCACAATCACTCACCATGTTATAAACTAAGGATATCTGTTGATGTAAACAACTCCCTCCAAATTTCTCAGCGGTGTTTCTGTAAGAAGATATCAGTCAGAGGACAGCCTTATATTATCAAAAGCTTTCAAATACAGAATGTTCCAATAATGTCATTTCCACTCAGGAACTGAGGGCCAGAAGTTTCAGAGAGAGATAAGAAATGGATCCTGGAAGTTAGGATGCATTCTCCCCACTGTACAGGCTCCTTTCTGGGATGGGCTGCAGAAACCCTGTCTATCTCTCCTCTATGGGTTTTTTACAGTCTTGAGCACTGAGAAACACAAATGCATTCAGAGAGTCTGTGCTATTACCAAGTTCACAAGGGGGGTGCAGCAGAATTAGCAACACAACAACCAAGGTCTGTACTCTATGCACTGAAAAACAGGCACTCTATCTCCCTCACAGCTCCTCACCTGCCTGAGGGCTGAAGAGTTCCTTGACATCTTACTCTTTCCCCTGTGTTGCTCCTGCAGGCCCCAGCACTTTCAAGCCTGTAGAAAACAAGAGCCATAGAGTCTTTGTAGTGAAGCAACCCTAAGAACTGGCAGGCTTCAAGGAGCATACCTACAACCCTTACACTTCTCCACAGCACAGCACCCTCAGTGTGCGCATATGCACACTGGGAGCGTTTTCAGATGAGCTCTCCAATGCTGTGAGTGCCTCCTGCCACTTCCAGTGCTCTCAACTCTTCCACAGTGTTTCAGCAGCTCAAGAAATTAACTGCTGTAGAAAGCAAAAGGGAAAATTATAGCAACCTGGAGATGCTGGGACATGCCCACAGACTTGTGGGCACGTGCCTTGAAAAGCCACTGTTTCTCCAGGATGAGATGTCATGCTCTCCTCACATCAGCCTCCATTTTCCTTGCTGAAGTGCTTCCCTCCTCTAGGTTTAGATCCTGAGCACATGAGTGCTGTGTTAACACTAACTATCCCAAAGTACAAAGGCAGCACTGGCTTGTAACAAGACAGCAAGAGGGCAGTTTCACATTACACTGCCACCCTGTACTGTGGAAAAATCTCCCACTCAGTAGAACCACTTGCATGACTTTCCTTACCCACTGGGCTGAAGGTCCCACAGGTCTTGATTGCCAACAAGATTTGAGAGTGTTTATTCCTGGTGGGCTTATGATTTCCCTGTTTACCTGAGGCGTGTGAGGTGTTGACCAGTCTTGTGAGGTGCTTCAGAGATTGATCATTCCTTCCTCCACAACAATCTTTGCTACTTTCTGGTTGCAAAGTGATCTATAAAGAGAAGGATTTGCAGCAAAGCTTGATTGAAAAGTCTGGAAGAAGTGCGCAGACACAAATTTGGCACATGGACTGGTCTAATTCAACACAGAAAACTGATTAAAATGCCAATTTTCAAAGAAATATCATTCTGCAAACTGTCTAAAGCTAACTAGAGGCCCCTGTCTGTTAGGAAAGGTTGATGCTGAACAGAAGTCTGCCAAATGATGAATTACTCTAGTGTTCCCTCTGCTGTCTGACCTGAACAAAGTGCTCTGACTTCTACAAGGTTTCCTTTACACTAGCACTGCAATTTCTTTGAGACATGCCATCGTTTTGATCCTTTGCTGACCTACTAGAATACTAAGCAAACATGTTGTCACTGATGTTTTAGGACTGGAATTTTTTAAGGCGTGAACAGGACTTAGGTTCTTGATCCCATTTATTTTGATGAGATTTGCGTATCTAACTCCTTTAAAGTCTTATGAAAATCCCTATTCAGTTTCCTGGGCATGGGTCACCAGTGGAGTGAGGACACATTCTATGACTACTATATTTCAAGGCAAAAACCAAACCACTCAGTAAGTACGATCCTTTCAAAAAAACAATGATAAATGAAAAAATGTAGATATACTCCAAAGTGGAGTTGTATCTGGTATAGTTCTGCACCTCTGGATCACCTGTCCTTTCTCTTGCTAGATCAGGAGCTCTTGTGACACGTAGTCCCACCAGTGGCCAAAAAAGTGCCAAAGAATAAGAGTCAACAGGTCCTGGCAATTATTTCAGCAACATGGATTACCTACTCCCAGAAAGTATTTTCCATTCTCTTGAATGATCACTTGAAGTTTTCTTGACCTTTGGGATTGTTTTGGAGGCCCACAGACGAGCACTGGGGCCTCTAAACTGGGAAAAACTCCAGACACTTTTGCTGGCCAGACAGAAAGACATAATTAAAAAAGCAATAATAAGAGAAACTTATGAAAATAACTTTAAAGGGATTTCTTTCCAGTTTTGCTATTTTAAGGGCAGCCCTTGTGAACTGTTTTGGCTGTACACTAAATAGCAGTGATTTCTTGGCAATCTCATTAGCTCCACTTTCATATGGGTGGGCAGCTCTCATGTAACAAATCATTTAGCAGTCCAGACAGTGATTCAACAAAAAGTAATATCGTTCTCTTTTCTGACAGTTTGTCAACATGGACTATAGTCCACAGACAGACCTATGCCATCCCATCCAGTTCTAAAGCAGGCTGGAAGAGAGACAATGCTGCTCCAAAATGTGCCTCATGGTACTTGGGCTGGAGTGAATAAGCCCAGCTTGTTAAACCATAGTCAGTGGTACAGTGATGGTGTTACTGGTTTGGAGTTCGCTCACACGTGACCAGCTAAGAGCAGAATGAACTTGAGTCTGGGTTTGAAAGAGCAGAGTGAAGAGTTTATGTGAAAACTTCCAACAGAGAGGTGTGGAAGGCCTTGCTGGACACACACCCTTGCAGGATAGGGCCTTCTACCTTCAGAAAAAGTTCTGAGTTTTCCACAAAGGTTTGATCTCCAAGAGGTCCGGAAGACAGCAGAGGAAGTAGTTCTGTAGGAGCACTGAAAGGTTATAGGAAGGGTCAACAAATATTTATAGTGCTGCTTGTTTCTTTAATACCTAAATGTTGCACGTATGTTAAATATCTGAGGTCTCACCTAGATTTACATTTGCCACCAGTAGCTCCATTGAATGAGTTTTGTGTGTGTGTGCGTAGGTGGTGAAATAATATTGCTAAGATACATCAACTTGTTGGCATTTGCAGTTTGGGGAATCATAAGAAAGGTTTTATCTGAGATGTCCACAGCCCCTCCTGAGCTGCAGTAGTAAGTTAGAGGCTGCAAATACTACTTAATCCTTTAAAATGTTGGGTGGAACAAAAAAAACCCAACAAACCATAATAGTCATCATTTTGGGTTTGGATTGATGGCTGATTTTTACACCCTGCCTTGTATGAATATGTGACCATCCATGTCTGTGATGACATGATGGATTCTGCCTCTCCCTGAAATGGTACCTCTTGCACCAAAGTGCATCTACAGGCTTTGATAAGTGTCTTGTTCTGCAAGGATTTGCAGGCCACAGGAGATCCTTGAGCAAGACAGCCTGCCTTCAAGGAATAAACTCACCTGTACCTTATACTACACTACCTTGCCCTTCTGTGCCACTTCCAACTCAGCAGAGAAGACTGATTTTTTTCACATTGAAGAACCCAGATGTTATATTGACAGGTACATAAAATTACTGGGCTAAAATTAGCCTTGTTAACAGCTGGTGAAAGGTCCATTGTCCTGCCACTTCCTTTTCTCGACTTGACCTATCAAGAAAGCAGAACTGTGCAGCTCTGAGCATACAGAGTAGGGTGGGAGAAGCCACACTTTTCTTCGGGGTCCTCATTCAGTTGCATTTTTGTTTGTGTGGTTATTTTGCTTTAGTAATATGATATGTATTTTATAGGAGCCGCTAGAAAGGACACATTTCAATTTGGACCTTGCTCTGCTTGGTAGCTACAAACACAAAACGAAAGGATGATCCTTGGCCAGGCAAGCTCACTGGTCTTGTGCTCAGGTTTGTTCTTTCTTTTACTTTGGTACCTCTTTATTTCAGCTTGCTTCACTTCCCTTTCGTCTCTCCTCCACTTCTTTTTTATATAACTGCTTTTCAGTCAGCCCAATTTATGTCTTTTTAGTCTTTTGTAATTTGGTATAATTTACTTCTTCTATTTCTCCTTTCCCTAGCCTTCTTTCTGCTCTTCTTCCCCTGTGCTATTCAATGCTTATATTTGTTGTGCTGTCCTTCCATCTACTATACGCAAACAAGAGGAAGGCACCACAGAGTTTCTACCTGGCACCACAGAGACAGAGACTGGTGTTGAAAGAAGCTACAGAAATTACAGACCAGATACTATGCGAGACTGGGATGAAGAAAAGCAGACTGGTGAAGAAAAAAAAGATGCTCATTAAAAAGGAGGCTGGGTATAGAAATTTCCTATACCAGATGAAAGGTAGGTCTTCATGAGGAAAAAAATAAAGAAGGAAGGAAGTATTTGTTTGGTTGAGTAGGGGAACTGACTGTGGCTGGGGATCAAAGGCAAAGTTGAGTCAGGCTCTGTGCAACACATAGAGCCCTCCAGGAAAGACAGAACCAAGTGTCAAAGCCAGAAAAGAGGGCTGAACAGGCAAAACCCCACATCCAAAAGCACCCAAATCACAGAGGTGTCGACCAGGGATTTGTTACACAGGGGACAGAGAGAATGGTGAAGGCCCTCAAAATTATGCTTAGTAAATGATGTTGAATATTTACAAGCATTTATGCACGTCATCTCTCATTTTGAATTGCCTGCACTTTGATTCATTAGGTTGATAGCTCGCTAAACAATGACATGGGTAGCGATATGTCAGGTCCTGGATAGTGAACAGCTTTTAAAATCTAAAAATTTAATTAAATGCAAAGACAGACAAATAAGAAAACACCAATTGGTGTTTAGGTAGCTGGCAACAACTAAATGTATTGGCTTTCAAAAACCAACATAATAGTCCAATGTAAAGAAAAAATACTTCACAAAAGGGCTTCATGTTCTCCCAGGACGGGGTGAGAAGGGATAATACTGCTTTTCTCCAAGGAAAGAGCAAACTCAGATGATCCAACCTCTCCTGTAATTCCCAGAATGACACAGAACATCGATGCCAAGCCTGACAATATGTTGCTGAGTGAGTGGTAGCAGAGGGAAAGTGACTGTGATAGAAGACAGCATGGCAGGGATAAACAAACAGGTGCTGTCAGCCAAACGCTGAAAACTGCAAATGCAGCACAGCAGATGCCCTGATTAAATAAAATGTGAAGTCACAACATTTGTTCAAGTGATTGAAAAAAACCAACATGCTCTCATGATCTCTGGTTGATTTTCAGGGGAATTAAAAATAACTAAAGCTCTGGTGTTATTTTTCTTTTAGATTGCAAGGTGGTTTTTAAAATGGAAAATTCTTGAATGAGAAGAGCAATATTTCAAAATGAGGGTTTTTTTCTGTCTCTTGTTTCTGAGTGGGTATTTTTACCAGCCTGCCCTCAAAGACAGACTGCACATCATAGAAACTTGACCTGTCTTTGAATCTAGTTTTATCAAAGAAGAAAATGCTAAACTTCTGATAAAGGTATTTTTCACCATCCCCCTCTGCCTTCATAGATGCTGCTGTAAGGGCTCTTCTCATCTGCTCACTCAGCTCACCCTTTTACGCATGACAAGCTGTGAATGTGCACAACTTGCTTTCAGTTGTCAGTAAAAAATCTCCAAGTATTCTTCAGCTGCATCAGTATCTGTTGAGAGGTATTAATATGCTTTATGCCATAGACAACATGCCAGGGCTGCCCAACTCCTGCACCTTCACCAGGCAACCACATTGGTATCCATTGCTCAATTCTGGCAAAATGAATCAGAAGTCCCTTCAAGAGGATCAGAATTAACATCAGCCATTCTACTCTGTCTGAGAAGCTGCTCACTGGAAACTGGAGTGAGATTTTTCCTGGAAGAATCTCTTTTTGTGATAGTTTTTCCTTGCAACTTATGTAGCCCATGCCCTAGGGTCAAGGTAGATTTTTCATCCCACTTCCTTATGTCCTCTCCATGGTCACACAGGGTAACCACAGGTAAAAAAAAAACCCACAGGGTGCTTTATAGTGTGGACCTTCTATATCCTCTTTCTTAAGCAAAGGAGTGCATACTCCTAATAGCTGAGATACTGGTTTGCACAAGTGGGGAGCAGAACTAGTCCTTGAATTGCTGGAACTCTTGGTACAGTTTCTTGGCTAGCATGTCTTGCAGTTTCTCCACAGCCAAGACATAGGCTCAAAGAGAGACTCTTTTCGTATTTCTAGGGTTGGGCAGGACACTACTATCAATGAGTTGGCATGTGATGATGGACACTCTATAAAAACTTCCACCACGTGGGTTGCATGCATTGGACTTCATCTGGCTCTGTGGGTAACTGCTTATTATTTGGATCATTATGAATCACCTCTAGCAAAGCCAATTCCCTCAGGTACTCTACATCTCTTTCCATATTGGTCCACTTGCCTGGGTAACATCTTCCTTTCTCTCTCATCTGACAGATGTTGCCTCCAGAGGCTGAGGACTTCTGTCTTTCTACTAACTGCTTTGTCAATGCTGCTTTCCCTAGACAGGGATCTCAGCTACTTGGCTTATCTACCCTCTAATTCCAGGCTACTGGCCCCAGTACCCCCCACCAGGGCAGCCAGATGACAAGGTGCTGGGTGGCAGCTAAAATATTTTCGCATATTTCACAGCTCACACAGTGATAGGGATCAGGTAGCTATCTCTGGTTCTGCCTCTTCCTCCTGTTCTCAAGATTGTCCTGGATCATCATCATCCCTCACCAAGTAAACTGATTTTTTGGTGTATTTCTTCTTCCAAATAGGGGCAACTGATACTCGCTGACCAGGGCTCAGCATAAAGTACTGAGTTGTGTCTCCCTGGAATAGCCACAGCATTTTCCTTTCAAATAGTCTGTCACTCCATCAGGGTCCTGTAGCTGTTTGGGAGTGAAGTTCCAAACCACTGGAGGTGAGAAGTTTACTAGACACCTGCCCATATTCTTCTACATGCCATGCCACCCACAACCATCCAGCCTTGGGATGGATCTCTGGGTGGCATTCTTATGATTTTTTCCTTTTTTTGTAACCCTAAGCAAGACCAGAGACACATTCAGGAGACATAGTAATAAGAACATGCTGGCTTGAACATCCCAAGGATATTCAAAATTCTCAAGAGCTGTTGTAACTAGCCTTAAGCAGAAAGGCAGTATGAAAGAGTGGGAGAAAGTATGCCCCTCTGTGTTCCCCATAGATTATGTGGGATTATTAATAAACTCTGAGAGATGGCCCCTAAGGTACAGACATGACAGCAATGCTGCATAGAAATAATGGTTTAACCTTATGACCAGTGATGTTATCGTATCATGTGTCGATATTATACAGTACAGCAAAATTGTAATCCTGATCCCTCTCTCTTAGGTGATAAACAGCACTGCAGGCAATATATAGTGCATGTAAGTATATATAGTGCATAGAAAGATTTACATAACACAACCATGTGAACAGAAAAAAAACAACACAGTGACCAGCGACTATTTAACTTAGAGAATCAATGACAAATTTGCCTTAACATGCTGTGGTCAGATCTGTCGTTATCACAACCCTTTGATCCCCATGTTGGGTGCCAGAAAGGACTGTTGTGGTTTAGTCCGAGCTGCCAACTAAGCACCACTCAGCCACTCACTCACATCATCTTCCTTGTAGGCAGGATGGAGAGGAGAATCAGAAAGAAAGGGTTAAACTCATAGGTTGGGATAAAGACAGTTTAATAGAACAGCAAAAGATGAGAACAATAACAATAATGATAATATAATAAAAGAAAGTACTAAGTGAGTAGTGCACAGCACAATTGCTGCCCGACTTGTTCTCGAGCAGTTACACCCCTGCCTCCTGGCAACTCCTCCAGTTTATATAATGAGCATGACATCTCATGGTATTGAATAGCTGCTTGGCCAGAGCAGGTTATGTGTCCTGGCTGTGCTCACTCCCAACTTCTCGTGCACTTCCTGCTTGTATGAGAAGCTGAAGAAAATTAATTCTATCCTGGTTAAACTCAGAACAGCTTGGTCTTGAACATCAGACCCATTCTTTCAGGGAGACACACTACAGTGGCAGAGTTGTGCAGGGCTCAGCTGTTCCTCGCTGCGGTGGGATAAGATCAGGCCTGCTGTGACACCAGTTAGGCCTTATTAATTCCCTGCTTACACTCTTCAAGAAGCTTAAAGATTTTAGCTGTTGTGTTGAAGACAAAAAGGAACAGGAGAATTCCTCTTCCCAGTAAAGAATACTAAACTGGGTTGAAGGCCAAACTGGTTAATACGAGTTGAACTCTCAACTCCACCTGAAACTGTACCTTCTTAAAGCCTATACTTGTCCCCTTTTGCACAGCAGCAGAGAGACCCCCGATAACCAGAGAAGCCCCTTTTCCTCTGCTTATAGCTCCTCCTATAACCACCATTATACACATTTTTCCCACAATTACTTTATTTGTGCAGTCTCCTTTTGAGAAGGGTAAAGATAAGTAGCTCAGCGCTGATGTCTGCTCCACCATAGATGTTCCCCTGCCTATTAAGCACAGGCGCAGGTTTGTTGCAGGTGATAAGGGCTACCAAAATGCTAGCTTGAATGTTACTGGAAAGAAAAACTGAGACATTAAACTGAAGCTTTTGTCTAAAAGAAGAGTGTTTTGGAAACAGCTACAATAACAATTCCCCTATTTTGTTAATGTTACAAATTTCATTGCTCTGTTTCTGGTAATGTTTCCGGACAGGAGCAGCAGAGTGACCTCAGGAAAAACCTTACTGGAGTTTTTAAGGTGCTTGTATTTCATATTTTGCCTCCTATAACGGTTGCCAGGGCAGCTGTAATAGGGAAAAATGAAAACTATTGAAAAATCTATGACGGGTGTTCAAGGGGCTTAGAGCAAGCCCTGTAACTCTCCAGGCAGATGGTGGTTTTAAAAGAAGAAAAAAAAAAGCAAGCTGGGCTGATGCTAGAAGTGTGTTTCCATGGNACAAATTTGCCTTAACATGCTGTGGTCAGATCTGTCGTTATCACAACCCTTTGATCCCCATGTTGGGTGCCAGAAAGGACTGTTGTGGTTTAGTCCGAGCTGCCAACTAAGCACCACTCAGCCACTCACTCACATCATCTTCCTTGTAGGCAGGATGGAGAGGAGAATCAGAAAGAAAGGGTTAAACTCATAGGTTGGGATAAAGACAGTTTAATAGAACAGCAAAAGATGAGAACAATAACAATAATGATAATATAATAAAAGAAAGTACTAAGTGAGTAGTGCACAGCACAATTGCTGCCCGACTTGTTCTCGAGCAGTTACACCCCTGCCTCCTGGCAACTCCTCCAGTTTATATAATGAGCATGACATCTCATGGTATTGAATAGCTGCTTGGCCAGAGCAGGTTATGTGTCCTGGCTGTGCTCACTCCCAACTTCTCGTGCACTTCCTGCTTGTATGAGAAGCTGAAGAAAATTAATTCTATCCTGGTTAAACTCAGAACAGCTTGGTCTTGAACATCAGACCCATTCTTTCAGGGAGACACACTACAGTGGCAGAGTTGTGCAGGGCTCAGCTGTTCCTCGCTGCGGTGGGATAAGATCAGGCCTGCTGTGACACCAGTTAGGCCTTATTAATTCCCTGCTTACACTCTTCAAGAAGCTTAAAGATTTTAGCTGTTGTGTTGAAGACAAAAAGGAACAGGAGAATTCCTCTTCCCAGTAAAGAATACTAAACTGGGTTGAAGGCCAAACTGGTTAATACGAGTTGAACTCTCAACTCCACCTGAAACTGTACCTTCTTAAAGCCTATACTTGTCCCCTTTTGCACAGCAGCAGAGAGACCCCCGATAACCAGAGAAGCCCCTTTTCCTCTGCTTATAGCTCCTCCTATAACCACCATTATACACATTTTTCCCACAATTACTTTATTTGTGCAGTCTCCTTTTGAGAAGGGTAAAGATAAGTAGCTCAGCGCTGATGTCTGCTCCACCATAGATGTTCCCCTGCCTATTAAGCACAGGCGCAGGTTTGTTGCAGGTGATAAGGGCTACCAAAATGCTAGCTTGAATGTTACTGGAAAGAAAAACTGAGACATTAAACTGAAGCTTTTGTCTAAAAGAAGAGTGTTTTGGAAACAGCTACAATAACAATTCCCCTATTTTGTTAATGTTACAAATTTCATTGCTCTGTTTCTGGTAATGTTTCCGGACAGGAGCAGCAGAGTGACCTCAGGAAAAACCTTACTGGAGTTTTTAAGGTGCTTGTATTTCATATTTTGCCTCCTATAACGGTTGCCAGGGCAGCTGTAATAGGGAAAAATGAAAACTATTGAAAAATCTATGACGGGTGTTCAAGGGGCTTAGAGCAAGCCCTGTAACTCTCCAGGCAGATGGTGGTTTTAAAAGAAAAAAAAAAAAAAGCAAGCTGGGCTGATGCTAGAAGTGTGTTTCCATGGGAACAGGGAGGTATAGATGCTGCCTTGTGTTTGACCAAATGGGAAGCAGGTTCTGGATTAGGAAAGAAGTGGTCAGATTCCTGTTGCCATTCAGGATGTCTTCTACACTCCTACACTGCACTAGCTCTATATCCATGTCTTTGTGTA
The DNA here is from genome assembly GCA_013389865.1 of Piaya cayana. NCBI lineage: Eukaryota > Metazoa > Chordata > Aves > Cuculiformes > Coccyzidae > Piaya > Piaya cayana. Next base: position 46,807 of record WAAB01006600.1, on the reverse strand, counting down.
GATTTAACTAATTTTAAAAGACATGTATGCTTGAACGTAAGTGTGCATATAAAAGTGTGTATAAGAGAATGTGTAAAAGAACATTATCTTTAGTGATCCATGAAAATCAAGTGTATAAATCAGAAATGAATATTGACCTGTCAGTTTAAGACAAGGTATGTGGTGGTGGCCTCTGTATCAAATGGTTGCTCTGTGATTCTTACCCCAGCCCATTCCAGAACTTCTAGTTCTCTGAGAGTTGACGCTGAGATCACCAGACAGTAAAATCATACATTTGATATCACACAGTAATAGAAAAAAGAAGTAGGATAATTATTTTAAATTGTTAGTCTTCCACTGCTCTGGGAGAATAAATCTTATTGATGTCTGATACACATCAGTGTTATTTAAATATTACAAGAATCAGAAAATAGTTTGTGTAAGCATAAGTATTTCAAAATATACTTTTTTTTTTCTTTAAATGTTTGAGATTAGATTACTATTCACATAGTTTTCATCTAGTTGCAGTTCTCAGGAAAATCCCTGTAAGCTCATCTGCTGTTTTTAGGCCCTTCATTATTCCAGAAAATTTCAAACAACAAAGACCAAAACAAAAGGTAGAGAACAATAAAGACAAAATCCCAGAAAATAAATAGAGTTAAATATACACATTTATGTGATATATTTATATTTGAACAGTTAGTGTTTTATTTCCTTTGACTAAGTTGTAACAATAAACAAGATTCAAAATCCAAAGTTTTGAACTAAGGCAAATTCATACCTAAAATAAGGGCATGTTGAAAAGTAGATTCTGCACTTTGCTTCTTGTCAAAATTTGTTGACAACTAATTACAAGGTGTTATGACCCCTCTCAAAAAAATCCCATCAATAGGAGGGGTTAATGTTTGCATACATATGTTTCCAGCACACAAGTATCTGCACTTGAATAAATCTAAACAAGCTCAAGTACCTTGGGCTCATCTTTCAAAAACTTAAGAATGGAGATTTTTAGGATTTGGCTTTAAAAAGGACTTGTGAAAAAGAAAAAAAAATAATTCTTCCCTGTTACTAGAAACTTCTGTACTCAATCTTAGGCTAAAGCACATCTGTTTGAGCTAGGACCACTCACAGGACACAATTTAGGAATGCAGGTCTCTCCAGGACAGAGTTTGCCCTTTTTCCCTGCATGAAGGGATTAAAACAAACACTGGAGCACGGTGTTTTTTAAATACACCTTGATGCCCGCTTTGCTTCTGAAAGAAGAAAAAAATGCTGTCAGGTGCCGTGTTGACCCTCACACAGTTTTGGAAGGCCCCTCTCTCCCCTTAGTAACACCAGTTGATGCCCACAGCGGGTCGGAGGCAGCGGGACAGGGGTTCTCGGGTGCTTCGTGCCATAATGTGCATTAATCAGGTGTTTAATGCAACACCCACAACCAACATCTCCCTGTCGCGTGGGTGGCTCGGTGCCCTCCAGGACCTGCGGGATGGGGGGAATCACTTTCTCCCCAAAGCCGGGGCTGGTCTGCCACCACTCCACACCCCAAACCCCGGGTTTTCCTGCCACCCTTCCACCCTACAAACCCCGAGTTTCTCTGCCCCCACTCTTTCCTCCAAACCCCAGGTTTCCCTGTCTCCACTCACAAAAGCCCGGGTTTCCCTCCCCCCGCAGACCCCCTAAACCCCGCGTTTCCCTGCCACTCTTCCACCCCCAAAAAAACAGGTTTCTCTACCCTCCCTCTTCCCCCCAAACTCTGGGCTTCCCTGTCCTCGCTGCCCCCCCAAACCCCGGGTTTCTCTCTCCCGGCTGCCCCCCCAAACCCCAGATTTCCCTGTCCCCACTCCAGCCCCGACACCCCGGGTATCCCTGCCCCTGCTGTCCCTCCAAGCCCCGGGTTTCCCTCCCCAAACCACGGGTTTCCCTGCCATCCCTCCAACTCCAAACCCCGTGTCTCCCTGCCCCGCTGCCCCCCTAAACCCCGTGTTTCCCTGCCCCGCTCCTCCCCAAACCCAGAGTTCCCCTGCCCTTCTGCACCCCAAACCCCGAGTTTCATCCCCAAACCCCGCGTCCCCCGGCCCCGCTGCCCCCGCCCCACCCCCGGCCGCAGCGCCGCCTGTGCTGCGATGCTGGCGGCGGGGAGGAGGCGGCGGCGCGGGCATTTGCATGGGCTGAAGGCAAAGCGGCTTCGCCCGTCTGTTTTATTTTTAGCCGGCAGCCGAGGGCGGCGCAGCTCCGCTCCGCTCCGCCGGCCGGCCGGGCGCACCGGGCACCGGCCGAGAGAGGTGACGGCGGGCGGGCCGCTCGCGGGGCCCCGCAGATGGCCGGGCCGGGAGAGGCGCAGCCGCCCCCGGAGCCCCCGCAGCCGGAGCTGGCCTTCACCGAGGCTCAGAAGTGGATCGAGGTGAGACCGCGGGGCGGGCGGCGTGACCCCCGCCGAGGACCCGGCGTCCTTCCCCCGCCCGCGCCGCTTTATCCCGCGCCGAGCTCCGTCCCCGCCCCGGCTTCCCCCTCTCCCCGCACCGCGGCGTCCCCGGCGAGGACCGCAGCGCCTACGGATGGCGCTTTTATCCTCCCCTCCCGCATCTCTGCCAAACTTAATCTCTTAATCGCATTTCTCCTCCCCGCCCCCGGGGCCGGGATGAGCCGGGCGGCTGTAAACAGGAGCCGCGCAGGTGCGCGGATTGGGGCTCGATTCCCCCCCCGGGGTATCGCGGGGCTCGAATCCCCCGAGGGTGTCCTGGGGCTCCCAGCCGGGTTGTCGCGCCTCGGCAGCCCCTTCTTTCCCGGGAGAGTCGATCCGTTTTGCTCTGCAAGCACAGGGGCAGAAAAAAAAAAACAACTAGGTCTGTGCGCCTGTGCCGCAGGACGGGCGAGTGACGGGTGAAACTTAATAGTTAAATATTTTGACGTTTGACAGTAGAGACGCTTTAAATAGCTCTTTGTCTGATCGCCGGTACAGAACGAGCGTGAAGGTGATATAAACCCAGATACCCGGGTAACGGCTCCCTTCAGCTGCACGCCTTGAATTTAATCTCCAGCTTTTAGTAAGCCTCGGCGGATTCTGTTTACTGACAGTGGTTAGGCAAATTGTTGTTAAAATTGTCATGACCTGAAGATTCCCTGAATCCCTGGGAATTTCAGGCTGTAATGGTTCGCTCCGGTATCAGCCGGAAAGGTAATGCTGTGTCAGGCTTCAGGGAATTGGCACTGACACAGTGAGCTGGCTGGTGGAGAACCAGAGGCAGAAGGACAATGAGAAACGTGAGAAAAAGGGCTTTTAGGCCAGGGATGGCTGAGTATGTAGCCTGGAAGTGGAGAAGCGAAGTGCATATAAACACCATTTCTCTTGGGAAGGTGAACATGGTGGTTTCTATAGAGCTTTCTTTAGGATAGAGGATGGAGACAGAGGTACATGACTCTGTTGTACATACGATACATGAAATATCTTGTGACCGTGAGTTCTGCTGACTGCTAATGAAGGCAAGATCTCAATGGTGAAGCAGTTCTCTGTAGGTAATGAAGCTGTCTGCAACCATTCTAGGCGTGATAACAATTAAGGGAATATAAGCCTTCCTGTGTAAGAGCAGAAACTTGTGGGTTGGGTGGGAACTTCTCTCTTGGGCAGTTTATTTTGCAGTTCAGTGTGACGGAAGGTACTTGGGCGACCCAGGACCTAGTGAGCAGAGCAGAAGGGCACCTAACTCGTCGTGCCCTCCATGCAGGCCCAAGAAGTCCACGTGTAAGAAGGAAGCTGTCTGTAACTTCTTGTGCTTCCTCCTTCACATTTAAAATCTCCTTGATGCATGGAACCTGGGGCTTTACCACAGCTGTGGTGTGAGAGGGAAGTATCTGCCTTTCCAGCAATACACAGAGTGGATGTTCCTACTAAGAGAAAAGAGGAGAAACTGCCAGTGAAGCAAATGTGGCTTAATTTGCCTAACACATTATATTTCCTTTTAATCCTGCTTTGGCTTAAGCTCTGGAGCATGAGGGTTATCTCTTCAAAAATCTACTCAGCACTCACCATTCTAAGTCTAGATGATTTGGACTGAGCCAATTTTGTGGAACTCGACATGTTAGTACAAAGTTATTGAAAAGCAATGTCAGCCTTGTAAAGTAATAAAAAGTTGAGGAATGTTATAGGTATCAACAGTCAGTGTGCCAGGTCCTATTGATACAGGTGAAAACCAGAAACCGGAGTCATACTATGTCTGGCTAGTAGATCCATCTACTTCAGCTGGCTCTATAATTGTCTCCCATCAATTTATTCTTTGGCCTAAAGACCTTAGCAAATGCCCAGTATGTTGTCATCCAGCTCGCTTCTGACCACTTCAAATTACATCTCCCTCAAACGAAAATAGAAGAAATTGTTATGGTTGCAAGCAGGGCTGATGGACCTCCTGGTATGGAGAAGACAGGCTAGGGGGGATTTTGGTGGTGTAAGACAACTTAAAACTTGTTTTAGGCTGTAAAATAGTGTCAAACAAGGAAATTAAAGCAGAAATGAACAGATCAAAAACTCTCAAGCTTGCTGTGCATTTTTTATTTGTAATGATTAAATTGTGTGACTTGCCAGTTGGATTCTCATCTGGTTTAAATCCTCATGTGAGTGCTGTCACCATTGTGTAGCACTGATAGGAATCCGTCCTGTGGTCTGCAGTACATTTCTTCTCTGGTGGAGCTGAGAAAGGAAGGCTGTCTTCTTTTTACAGATGGAGGCATGAAATGATGAATTACTAGATCTGCAAGGATTGAGGTACTTTTGTTCCTCTAATCCAGAGGTTTTAGGGGGTCTTGTTTCGACTCCTTGGATCTGTGACCTTTCTGCAGAGCAGGTCTTTTGGATGCCAGAAGTCTTCTTTTTCCTCTGTTAGCGTTACTATAATCTGGACACTGCAACACAGGGGAGTCTAAATTAAACTGAAGTTTGGGTGGATTGTCATAATCCTCTTGTTGCACCCTGGAGTTCTGAACCAGTAGCACTAAGATGTTCCCTTGAGTGGGGAGAAGGGTCAGAGTTCTGGCTCTTACTGCAAAAGCTGTTTATTTATTTGTTTGTATTTTGTAAAGAGAGTATTTCTAGCATTAATAGGTTTGATGTCATCTGTGTGTTGAAGAAAGTGGGATTTTGGAATTCTGTGAATTTCTAATTTGATTGTGAGTTACTTTGGATAGGAAAACAGAGTTCAGCCTTGCTTAATTTTGCATAAGTATCAACTGTGCATCACTCTGTGTAACAGTAAACCAGTCCTATAATTTTAGTTTAGCCTGGCATGTGCTACTTAAGTGAAGAAAGCCCTATTAATGATAAAATGAACCACATTAGTAGCACTCAGAGGAATTAGAATAAAGGCACTGAATAGAAAAAAAAACCAACTGTGAGAGAGCTACGTCAAACTGCATTATTAAAGATGTGGTATCTCGTTTCAATTAATACATTCTTTCAGTGAAACTGAGATGCATCAGCATTGTAAAGCCTGGTAGGTTACTGCAGCAAGATAACACATCTAATGACCTGTAATTTTAAGATGTCAGGGTTCCTCGTATATGTGTTTAAGCTAGAATAACTGATGGTTGCAAGAACATCTGTATAAACAGTTATTCTTGCTGTAAAGATTCGTAGGAGTAATGCAGTAATAAAGTCGCATTTAATACCAGCATAACTCTTAAGGGTATTGTTATCTCCTCATCGCATCTCCTAGCCTTGCCTCATTAGTATGCTCTCTCCTCATTGTTGGGCCTCAGTTCAATTAGGGATGACTTTTCCATACACTTATATTCCTTAGAAACTTTACCAGTTTATTAAAGTGCTTCCTTTATAGTTGTATAGTAATAATAAGCAAGTTGTATTTTTCTGTCTCCTATGGTCAGCACTTGACATTGCCATTCCCTCTATGTGTGTATAGGCTAAACTCCGTCAACTTCCAGTAAGTCTGCACTTTTCTCCTGTGTATATTTCCCTTGAGAATTCTTGTGTTAAGAAGCAGCTTGCCAGCCACAGGGGTTTGTTGAGGGTGTGGGGGTTATTTTCTTTTTCTTCTTCTAGCATACCACTCAGCTGTGTTAGATTTCTGTATTGGAGGTGGCAGTTTTAAGTTGGCATCAGTGGGGCTGCTTCTAGAAGTGATGGGGCTAAGTGTATTCCTTAATGTTTGTGAATGTGTCTCATTGTACAGCAGAACAGCCACACCGCTTCTGCACCACTATCTCTGTCAAAGTGTATGTGAGGCGTGAAACCAGGGAAGTGACTCAGGCAAATAAACTTTGTGTGCCTGTCTTGTGCAGGGAGTTTGGAAACAAGGTTTCTTCAGGGTATCTCTATCAATGAATTGGAGAGAGCTGAGGCTTGTGGCTCCCCTTGCAAAACCCCCATAACTTCAAAGCAAATTACAATACTTCATTGATAAAATCTTTTCTAATTGGTGAAAGGACTTGATTGGAATATCTATTGCCGGGGCCTAAACTTGAGGAATACACAACTTTGTTTATATGACCTTCAAAATGTATGACATTGAGGAACAGCAGAGATAAAGCTCTTCCGATGATAAGTACTGGTTAAGCTGACTGATTCACTGAGTATACATTGAACCTGTATTCCACAGGAGTGTTTCTGTTTCAAAATATGTGTTGACATCTACTCTTCCTTTGCTGTGAAGCTGATTTTAAGATCCTTTAATAGGGATTCTGGTTCCTTTGAACACTGATACAGTTCCTAGAAGAGTGGTGCCCGTAGCCACACTGGGAACTTATGGTGCCACTGCAGTCTTGCCGTTATTTGGATAGGAATGGACCCAATCCAACAAGTATTTTCTCCATCAAGCACTTCTAGAGAAGTTGGTCTGACTGCCTGTAAGAGTCTGTTTAAGTATAGAATGATGCACTAAGCTTTAAGACTACGTGGTTCTATTAATCAAATATTGTAGGAAGGTTGTTGAATTAGGCTCGCAGCAGTGCCTGCAGTTCAAATTTCCCAGTGTTTAGCCTTACTTTCTGTTTTTCTCTTCTGCTAGAAGAGTATCCTCCCTATATACTTTACGTAATGCACTGGGAATTAATTTATTAAAGCAAGCAAGCATATTCTCAGCCTAGAAGAAAACCTATGCAAATGCTATAGACAGTTTGTCTGACTTGAGGACAGCTGAAGTTAGGCCAGATGACTCCTTCCCACACTATTAGGCAACCATGAAGAGTCAAAAGGTATGTGACTGGCTGCTGGTCCTAGATGAATCTGAATGTAGAATTAGTTTGCTCTGCTTATAGTGTCTGGACTTTGAGAGGAATTCTTCACTGCTATCTTTACATCTTCTCCTGGGTGGTGTTTAGGGACTATAGTCAAGGCAGACAGGATGTTCTTCGTTTTGGCTGGCTTAGTCATTCAGTGGAATGGAAAATAAATTGATCTAAAGTGGGTAGAAGAGGCCACCCAAACTTTCTAACCTTATTAGACTACCACCTTCTAGAAACTATTTCCTCTCCCCAGTTGCTTGGCAGCTGACCTCCTGTCCTGTATACATGAACCCAATTCCCTTGTCATGAGATCCCTTTAAGCCATGTTACAAGTAGTGCTTGGCACAGCAGTGGAAATAATCAGAACAACAATACTATTGATAAAGGGATAATGTCAGGAAATGCAGGACTGAGCTGTTAATTGTCTTAAAACTGAATTAATTTCTCCTTTCAGTACTAAAATTTAAAAATAGGTAAAAGATCTGCCCTTAACACCAGTCTGGAATGCCGTTGTGCAATTGGTGGTGAAGATCAGGTAAAACAGCTATGTAACCTCATTGCACTGCACTGTTCTACTAATGTTAACTACATTTCAAAATATTGTTTTAAAGGAAAATATTACTCCTCTGGAAAGGAAGATGGAATATTTCCCAAGTATAGAGAATAAATAGTACATAGATACAGCAGAATTATTTTCTGCCTTCTAAAATGTGTTGGCTGGTCTGGGAAGTGGTATTTTACTCAGGTTGTAAGACATGGTATTTCTTTTATTTCTTTGAAAAATCTGCCAGTCTAGAAGCTTTTCATCCATGACTGAATATTTCTGTGTGTTGGTTCTCTGCAAACATCACAACAAGTATAGTTTTGAAACAATCTTATAGAATAAGCAAGATATTTAGAGGTGAAAGTATCATGTAGAAGGGCAGCTGTGTAGGGGGAAGCTTTGAACGCTTTTGCATGCAGGCCTTTAAGATATAAGCTTTCCTTTCTTCCTTCTCCTTCCAATATGTTATTTAAAGAAGAAAGTACTGCCTTTCCTTGCCCTGCTCAGTCCCTTGGATCACAATTACTACAACAGTTACTATGGCACCGATAACATAACATCAAAATTGATAGCTGAAACTTCTCTGAGCTACATTAATCGCTTTCTCAGGTGAAAGGACTGCAGTGTGCGTCCTCCAGACAGCCTTCTAGGAATGCAAAGAACTATAGCATGCCCCAGCTTCAAATGAAAACATCCTGCCTTTTGCTGCCTTTTATTTTATAAGCAGAATGTACCCCCTGTGCCAGGAACAGGGTGGGAAATGACTGCTCTGCTGGAAAGGGCTTGGGGGGACCTGCAGGACAGCAGGCTTGGCATGAGTCTGCAATGCCTTTGCAGCAGGAGGGGTTGGCTCTTCATGCTTATTCTGAAGCCAGTAGCTTGCTGGAAGTGTTTGTTTGTTTGTTTATGCTTGCTACTTGCTAGGCCACACCTGAAATACTGCATCCAGTTTTGGGACTTGGAGTATGGAAGGGACATTAAGCTGGAGGGAGCTGAGCAGACAGCTTCCAGGCTGGTTGGGCTGGCGGATTTGCCCTGAGAAGAGGGGGTGTTGGATCTGGGCTGCAGCTTTGGGGGATATAGCAGTAGTCCCCAGGATCTATGGGAAGGTTTCTGAGAAGACAGAGCCAGGTGCTTCAGAGAGTTATGTGGCAGGAAGGTGAGGTACTTGTCATAAACTAAAATAGGGAAGGTTGTGACTTGGCATAAGGACAAATTTCTTCACCACAAGGCAAGCTGAACACCAACGTAGGTTGCCTGGAGAGGCTGGGAGATCACCATCCCTTAAAGGCTCCTTGCCTAACTGGTTAGAGTTTGAAACAGCCTGGTTGGACCTGAGAGCTGTGTTTGCACAGAACAGGAGTTTGAACTACAGCTGCTCCTGTACTCCTTTACCAGCCTGAATTATTCTGTGCAGATGAGACTTCTTGACAGGGGATGAGTGAGTATCCCTTAATTTTATTTTTATTGCTACTTTAATGGTTGTTTATATGATTGTAGCGTTAAGAGCCTATTAACATGAACAAGGTCCATCTCTATACAAAACCGAAACTCCAATGGCTTATATCAGACATTTTCAGGATATGCTATTGAGTTTCCTTTGCCGAAGCCCCTCAAGGCAGTGTAAAATAGGTTCCAGTCTAATTTCGCTAGTATTAAAAAAAACTGTAAATATATCTGATTTTCTTGACTTGGTAAGATTTTTGTTGTTGTTATTAATTCATTGTGTACTGCTGTAATTGACCAAGAAGGAATTTAAATTATTTCCTTTACTTTTCAGATCTTGAAGATGATGTGCAGGCTTAATTATCGAGAATTTAGGTCCTAAATCCTTATTCTTTTTCATTTGTGTCCTTAGTTGGTTATAAGAATCCTCTACCTTGATAGTCACTCCTCTCAGTTCTATTAGAACTTGACTACCGTTGACTATTTTTTATGGTTTGTTTCTATGTATTGGTTATTGCTAGTAATCCTTACCTTAGCAGAATGTCTAGACTATAGTTAGAGTGAAATCTAGAACTTGCATCTGATGTTAAAATTAAGTTAATTAAGTTAATTTATGAGGAGAGGAGAAAATTTACTTCATTTGCCCATTTGAAGAGAAACCCTATTTTGCTGGTTGCTACTATTTTGAGTCTCATGCCTAGTATCAAAGACAGCTTGATTTTGAAATCAACTTTGACAAGCTAGGATTTTGAAAAATCATGTTGCTGTGGCCTGTTGGCTCTGGCATCATCATCAGTGATTCACAGGGCACTTCATAGCCTAAGGAGCAGAGTGGTGAAGGCAGGGGAAGCAATTATTTAATTCTGCTTTGTACAGCTGAATGAGTAAGGTAAGAGGAAAATGCTCTCCATTAATCTCTCCTTCACAGACTTTCCTCTGTGATCATGGTTAGTACTGGAAAAAAGGCAGGGATTTTTGTGCTATATGTCCCAAGTGACAGGATGAGAGGGAATGGCCTCAAGCTCCACCAGGGGAGGTTCAGGCTGGACATTAGGAAGACTTTTTTCAGGGAAAGGGTCATTGGTCCCTGGCAGACGCTGCCCAGGGAGGGGGTTGATTCACCTTCCCTGGAGGGGTTTAAGGGACAGGTGGATGAGGTGCTGGGGGACATGGTTTAGTGATTAATGGGAATGGTTGGACACAGTGGTCCGGTGGGTCTCTTCCAACCTGGTGATTCTGTGCTTCTATGATCACACAGCGAGTTTTAGGAACAACATAGAAGGAAATAAAATTTTTCTGTGATATCTTTTCACTATAGTAGTACAACCTCCAAAATCTTGCTACCTCCATCTGACTTTTCCAAGGGCGTCATAAGAATCTCAGCATTCTGGTTATCTACAAACTATAAGGAAAGTGGCTGCACATACTCAACACAATGTGAAACTTGAGGAGTCTTCCTGTTGAGACTGTAAATGCCTTCCCTATTGTCTCCTTTCCGGTAGGTGTTGGTAGATCTCAGTACAGTATTGCAATCACGAGCATTAAAGTATCATTGAGAAACTAAATTAGGCTGTTATGTGCCTCCTACTCCTCACATCAAACATTGCAGGAATTTGGGTTTTCCTTACCAACAGTGAGGAGATGAAATCTGTAAAAGATAAATACACGAGTTCCCAAAATTTATTTTAGATCTGATAGACCTAGCAAAAGTGCAGGTCAAGGACTTAGACATAAGTTGTTAATAGTGCTTGATAGCACTGCACCATGTGAAATCTCTTACACAGAATGGAACTCCTGGAAGGAGAAGCTGTGAACCAAAGATGAAGAAAAGCAAATCGAGGAGAAGGCTGAAGTACTCAACAACTTTTTTTGCCTCAGTCTTCACTGACAGCTCTCCATACCCCTCCTGGGTCAATGGACAACAAGGTGGTGACCAGAGGGGTAAAACTCCTCCCATTGTAGAGGAGGATCAGGTTCGTGACCACCTGAGGATCCTAAACATATATAAGTCTATGGGACCTGATGAGATGCATCCCAGAGTCCTGAGGGAATTGGCTGATGTAGTTGCCAAGCCACTCTCCATAATATTTGAGAAGTCATGGCAATTAGAAGTTCCAGGTGACTGGAAGAAGGGTAACATTGTGCCCATTTTTAAAAAAGGGTAGAAGAGATGACCCTGCAAACTACCAACCCATTGGCCTCATCTCTGTGCCTGGGAAGGTGATGGAACAGATCCTTCTAGAAACTATGCTAAAGCACATGGAGCATGGGACGGTGATTAATGGCAGCCAGCATGGCTTCCCCAGGGGCAAGTCCTGCCTTTCTGTGATAGGGTAACCACAGCAGTGGACACAGGAAAACAAACAGATGTGATTTATCTGGGCTTCTGTAAAGCCTTTGACGTGGTCCCTGACAATATCCTTCTCTCTGTATTGGAGAGATATGGATTTGATAGGTGGACTGTTCGGTGGATAAGAAACTGGTTGGGTGGTTGTGTTCAGAGAGTAGTCATCAAGGGCTGGATATCCAGATGGAGATCTGTGACAAGTGNTGGTTTCAGTACAGGATGGGGGATGATGCAATTGAGAGCAGCCCTGTGGAGAAAGACCTGGGGGTGCTGATTGATTTGAAGCTCAAGATGAGCCAGCAGTGTGCACTCACAGCCCAGAAGACCAACTGTATCCTGGGCTGCATCAAAAGAAGTGTGGCCAGCAGGTCAAGGGTGGTGATTCTGCCTCTATTCCTCTCTTGTGAGACCTCATGTGGAGTATTGTGTCCAGTTCCATAATCCTCAACAGAAGAAGGATTATGGAGCTGTTGGAACAGGTCCAGAGGAGGGCTACAAGGATGATCGGGGGCTGGAGCACCTCCTGTATGAGAACAGGCTGAAAGAGCTGGGGTTGTTCAGCCTGGAGAAGAGAAGGCTCCAAGGAGACCTTCTAGTGACCTTCCAGTACCTGAAGAGGGCCTGCAAAAAAGCTGGGGAGGGACCTTTTTACAAAAGCTTGTAGTGATGGAACTAGGGACAGTGGCTGTGAATTGGAAAGGGGCAGATTTAGACTAAACATAAGGAGGGATATCTTTACTATGAGAGTGGTGAGGCTCTCACACAGGTTGCCCAGGAAAGCTGTGGGTGCCCCATCCCTGAAGTGTTCAAGGCCAAGTTGAATGAGGCCTTGGGCAACCTGATCTGGTATGTGTCCCTGCCCATGGCAGGGGGGTTGGAACTAGATGGTCTTTAAGGTCCCTTCCAACCCAAACTATTCTATGAAAAGTGTGTCTTCCAGTATTGGAACTCACCATTTCCAGAGTAGCAGAAAAAAGCTCCAAATGACCTTTCCACTAAAATGAGAAGGCGAAGAAACTCAGATCAATTTGTACTCCAGCAGCAGGCCACAGACTGGCATGAATTGTTGTAAGCTTTACTCTGACTTGAGAAGCACAGTCTTGCTTTTGCCTAAGTGGAGGCTGATGTCCATAAATAACTGATTTCAATTGGAAACAGAGAGGTTGTATGGCTACAGAGGACAGGAGGCTGAGGTTAAAATCTCTTTGTGGTGCTTTGTTCTGCAAGGTTTGCTTTCCATGAAATGGGCAGGGCTGTGTTATGCTGTTCTGTCACTGTAGAAGGGTGTGTTTCTGGTGGAATTTAAAGGCCTTCCTACAACATTTTCAAACAAATTTAACTGTCAAATCCAAACATATCACAGTATCCTATCACCTATCACAATAGCATGATTCATAGAATTGCAGAACGGTTTGGGTTGAAAAGGACTTTAAAGATCATACAGTTTGAAGTCCCTTGCCATGAGCAGGGGGATATCTTCCACTAGATCAGGTTGCTTACAGCCTCATCCAACCTTGCTTTTAACACCTCCGGGGATGGAGCATCCATAACTTCTCTGGGCAGCATGTTCCAGTNAGAGCCTTCTCTTCTTTAGGCTGAACAACCCCAATTCTCTCTTGGCTCTCTGGGCTGCAAGTACACATTGCTGGCTCATGTTGAGCTTCTCACCCACCAGCATGCCCAAGTCCTCCTCTTCAAGACTATTCTTAAATTGTGGAAGTCCTAATGTTTTAATTTGTTGAGTATCAGTGATGCATGTTTTATACCTGACATGGTTGTATTGGGTCCTCCCCTCAACCTCCCCTCCAACAAATTCTGAAAACCCTTCAGCCTGCTTTACTAATCTAGAAAATTCTTAAATAAGAGATTTTTTTTCAGTCTCCTGTCAGAGAAAGGAAGTCACAGTGTCTGAGGAAAAACACTGAAATCTCCCCCCCCACCTTTTTTGTTTTTGCATAATTCTATGTTTTAAATATTGTTAACTGTTTACCTTTGTTCACCATTTTTCTTGTATTTTCCTTTTTTTTCCAACTTAAAAAGGACTCATGGTGTGTTAGCTGAAGTCTGCTGTTTGGCAGTGGGCATTTTTGGACTGGATTTGGGGAAAGAGAGGAAGGAATGAGGAATGAGGAGAGGCAGAAATGACAGCCTCGTCTCTGTCAGACTGATGTGGGCAGGGATGCCCAGTGTGCCAGAGCGTTCAGCACTGAATCCCTTGGCCCTGTGTCCATGCAATTGTGATTCATTTCAGTGGGCTGACTCGCATGTATTGTTGCAACAAAGAACTCTGGAAATTTTCTTTAGGTCCAGACGCATAACTGTAAATATGTAATCTAAACAGGAAAAAAAAAGAAGACAAAAACTACAGAAGTCCTTTTTCTATTTATCATTTTCCTGATTCTGATGAGCATTTTTAAAGTTGTGCCTTGGAAAAAGGGAAACCCTGATTTGGGAATACGCATGTACAGTATCTGTCTTGTGCCAGTGTTTGGATCAATTAAAGACAGCCAAGAAAATACACTGTTTTTCTTAAAAAAATATATTGGCAAGAAAAAGGAGCTGTCAGAATCGATGAGTCATAAAGGTGACTCTCCTCTGAGTTGAAAGAAATTATATAAAAGCTTAGCCTAACATCCTACCCCTCACAAAACCAATTTTTATTTCAACAAGGGGGCCTTCAGTTTTGGAACAACATGAAAAAACTCATAAATCATCAAAGTTCAAGCAACTCAAATGATCCTTTATTAGAAACAGCTTGCCTCTTCTAAAGAAAAGCAAAAATACCCTCAAAATATTTTAATTATGAACATGCAGATCTTCAATCTTTCTAGGGTCTTATTTTCTCTTTCTATCAGATCCGTGTTCTACCCCTGCCACTCCTCTACCGAGGGTGCTTTCTGTCAGAGTGCGTACTTCTGCCTCCTGGAAGTATGGCTGTAGGCAATGTATAGCTGTTCTCTTGGGGTGGCCCAAGCACATGGCCACTTCTGAAAGCAGAGATGGTGGCTGTTCCATGGTGGTTCCAGCATAGGTGGCTGTTGCATTGCAGTGGCATCCAGAGCCTCTTATATTGGCACAGCACAGCTGAGGGTCAAGGTACTCTCTGTGATGACACGAGTGTAAAGGGAGCAGACTGTTAAAAATAAAGCTGGTGAAGCTGCAAAGTAACTTCACCTCCCTTACTTATCTTTCAATGATTATTTTCTGCCCGGAAGCAGTCCTCAGTTAAATTTGTAGAGGTTCACTTGATACAAAGGCAAGCATCAAACTGGCTTTATGCCAGCATCATGTATGAAGGATGTACTGCAGTCGGTACTAGAGCCTTCTCAGAGTATCCTAAACAAAAAGATCCATGTTTTCATTTAAAACGGTATCTCAGTAATAAATGCTTTGCTGCTTCCTTCCTTTCCATCATTTTGCTTCTTGTGAGTAGCTTCAGGGGAGAAAATAAGCAAAGCTGTTGTAGATAGCTGTGTGATGACTTAATGAAGATTCACAGGGGTGGCTCTGAGGTGACATTCCAGTAAGATTTAATAGAAAACTTGTCCACCAGCACTTGTGAGATTTTATCTATTAATTTCCATTCATTGTAGTTTGCTAGTGTCTCTGATGTAGCACCGTTGAATAATAGTTTTAATTCTTTACTTTTTATTTTTGGGTCTCAACCCAGACTTTTGAGTGCATATTCTGGTTGTAGGCAGATCTGGTATTTGTGGTTTTTCCACCCCCCCTCAATATTTGTTAGTTTTCAGTGCAGCATTTAATTCTCTAGTGCCATACTGAGTTTTCTTTTTCAGTTTAGAATTGTGTGGAGAAAACCAGCATTTCAGCTTCCCACATTAAGGACCTTGAAATCAATAGATCAAAGCCAGAGCAGCCTTCTTGGAAGTGCTGCAGTCTCAAACTGTGTTGAAAGCTTTTGTTTTCTGCCTTTTTCCCATCTCTTGGTATCTCCCAAGAGAAGGAAGAGCGTAAGGGGGATTCCTGTGTAGGGAGAGGGTTGTATCCTGTCACTGTATGCTTGGGGTACAGGACTACGTGACTAGGAGGAGCTGACTTCCAGAAGTAGCAGTGGTGACAGCTTTTGAACAAGATGAGGAGCTCCACTTTGAAGCATCAAAATGAGTTTCCTGTGGCTTCAGCTGGACCCCAGTGCACCCAGGAAATAGGTGCTATTGGAAAAACTAAAATTTTTGTGCTTTGTGGTGAGGGAGAGACTTAGAATTGTGAGTGCATGCAAAGTCTAAGTCGTTGGTGAAGCAGATGTGGTACAATAAAGTTGAGATGCCTACACACATCAAACTCTTGCTGGTACATTGTGTTGAGGAAAAGCTTTCATTTCTTCAACAAAAAGCAAGTTAGAAAAATAGGTCTTCCACAATGTAGGAAGCTTCTGACAAGGGGAGGTCACTCCAACTGTGTACACACATGTCTGGAGGCGTATCATAGCAGATTTGCTTTGGACAATGGCATGAGATGGAAGGAGGTGCTGTCTAATAGTTCCTCCCCAACCAATGATGTTTAATGGATTGCCACAAAAATGTCTTGTAAACGATTGAGGTCAAAGCCATGTGTATTAGCCCATGCACTTGTCCTCAGTGCAGCGATTTCTTCCTGCAGAAGTCTAATGAGGCTATGGCAGGGGAAGAGCATGCTTGGGAGTTTCTAGAGGGTGGTAACTATAGCTCTTTCACTCCCAGTGCAGTGACAGATTGTTTGGACCAGTACAGGTAGGAGAATCACAACTTTATTCTTGCTAATAAAGCAGGATGCCTCTTGCTCATCAACAGCCCATCTGGCTTCAAATCTGACTTTTGACTAGAGGGCTCTGGACCATTTTATTGCTGTGGGCAGGGCTGTGTGATTTTGTTGCCTGTAAATGACTGCCCAGTAACCCATCTGTTAATGCAGAGCAGCATAGGTGGCAAAAGGCACTCACTTGATGCATCTGCCACATGGATGCTGCCAGCTGTCTGTATTGTGTGCAATTAATAAGTACTATTAATACCTTTATGTCGGAGAGTAGTTATCACAAGCTCACATGAATAAATGTGCATTTGGGCATCCATCCTTCTTGTATCTTTGTATGCTGGTGCATATAGGTTCAAGGTTTTTCTTCTAAACTTGAAGAGAAAATAAAGTTAAGAAATGTAGTTGAGAGAAGGGAAGAGATGAGGAGGAACAGAGGCTGGACAATGTGATTCAAGAGATTGCACCCTGTTACAGGCACATCACAGAGTATAAGCTAGATCAGGCATTTCTAATCCACTACAAAATCTTTTTTTTCCTCTGGAAAGTCATGGTTGGAGTGAGGACTTGAGGCCTGATCACATTGCAGGGAAGATGCAGCTCATTTTACTGGAAATACTTGATAGCAGTACTTACTAGAGGAAGCTGCTTGGCAGAGCTTAATGGAGTTTCTCTGGTACATGGTTTCTGTGCAGTTGTTTCTTCAACGGTTCTTCTGTGCTAGGCTTTAGTATTACTTTCCACTTCAGTGGAAAGTGAGAAGCACCGAGTACACACACAGGTACTGATCTGCTGAATCTTCTTTTTGGAAAAGTCTTGGACCCATCTCTTAAATTCATTCCAGAGTTACTTATGTGTTTCTGTAGAGAACACTTGCTTCTTTCTTCCTCCTTAACACCCCCCAATTTTAAGGTAGAAAGTGGTAATGGCAGACTTTAAACTGTGATATCAGCTCCTACGCTCTGCTTTGAGATTGGGCTGAACGTATTGCTTTTCGGCTCTAGGCATTTTTTTCCTCTGGCCGACTTGAACAGCACTTCATCCTGACAGCTGTTTTGCTGACATAATTCCCAGTTAGTTATTCATTGGGATTAAGGGCTTTCTGCAGCCAGAACTGTTTGCTGGGAGTGTGCTGTCATTTGGCAGACCCATTAAACTACTAATTCTCTACAGTGATTAAAATTTTTAATTTGCCCTGTATCCTTCATATTTGGAGTTCCAGCTTAATTGCCTGTGGGCAAAGAGTAAAGACTTATCATAAATACTCTCCTTATGCTGCCTTTCCCCTTCCCCCACAATATTTTCAAGCCAAAACATTAAGAGCCAGACTTTATTCAGCTTTGCTTGTTCTTGAGGCATCACAGATACCATGTCTTGCTTTGGGCTCTGCATACAACCATTCTGTGAACACTTATAAGCAACAAGGTGTCTGTCAGCATGTGCTTGTATTGTTCACTCCCTGAACATGACTACTGTAGTTTCCAGATTTAGTCATGTGGATAGCATGGTCCTGGGAAGAGAGTTCTTGTAATGGTGGTGATGATGGTACTAGTGCTAATGCCTTCTGCTAGTGCTGATGGTACAGGTGGTGTCCCTCCAAGCTGATGTCCTCTTCTCTTGTGGAGATGGCAACAGTGGTTCTTGCCAGCATAGTTGGACTGGGTGTAAGTAAAGGAGAGCACTTAATGTTTTGGCCACTTGGTGCTTGAATGGCCATTCTCTCTTCTCTGCTGCTTGACAATCACCTGAAAGTACCTTGTGTGTTATGGTTGGGAGTTCCAGTTTTAAGCTAATGTACAAGTTTTCCTCATTTCATTACAAATCAAGAATCAGTTCTGTTTTGGATCTGTAGCTTAGTTTGTCCTGGCACTAGTCCAGGCTGGATGGAGAAGCTTTGTTTCCTTCTGCAGGTTGTTTTGCTGATGATGAGCAGGCAAAAGGAAGGACTGTGATTGGGATGTGTGTTCTCATAACACTCGTTTCTTTTCCAAGATGTTTCTCACTGACCTTGGGTCTCTTGCACGATGAAGAGAATGTTAAGCATATGTACTGGTTTCTAATTCTCTGCATCTGACTTCAGCTGTAGTGACACCTATTCACACATTGTGTCTATAATGTTTAGTGCAATTCTAGAAAGAATTGCGATAACACCATAATTTTTATCATACCAATGCTCTTCCCTTAGGCACAGTAATTTGTTCTGATTTAACCTGCTGCCAAAGTGCACTGAATTAATTTGATATGCTACTGGTGAGCAGTTCTCTCCTGGGCTAACTATGGGTGTGAAAGGAGAAAACAAATGTGGTTTTCATTATCGGAAAGAAGAAAATTATGAATAAAAGGGCAAAAGAACTGATGTCCCTTTCAACAGGAAATGAATTTCCAATACTCTGTTAAGCAAATGTGTGTTATATTTTTAGACTTAACTGGCTTTGCTTTAAGACACTATTAACTTCAAATACCAGCCCATTTTAGATTTTGAAAATATTTGGAAAAGCAGGTGCGTGTTCATTCATGTGATCTGACACAACAGAATTCCATCTCTTGAAGAATAGCATAATGTTAAATTCTATTTAAAAAACCTAATTTCTGCTACAGTCTCTGTAATCAAAAGATTGTTTTTGAAACTGAAGACAATGAAAACTGACTTGCTTACTTAAATATCAGCAGCAGAAAGTTTTAGTAGGTTAGTACGGAGAAATAGAATTTATTGTTTTTCTTAAATGGGAGACTCAATTTATATGTCAGCTTTCTCTCAAAGACCAAAGAATTTAAATTCCGTGCCTTATGTTTGTGCTGTCATGTATTTGGCTATCCCAAGGGTATGTTTAGGCCCACATAGCAGACCAAGCAGATGATCCAGCTAGGTTTAGTGGAAGAAGGAGTGGAACATAACGTTCTAGGCTTTTACAGCAGTTATTACTTTAAATGTAAAAAACATTGCCCTACAAATGCCAAGCCTATCAGTGCCCCAAAGTCCATCATTTTGCTTCCATTTTCATTTTTATACACTAGCCTATAAAGATTCCTATGTAATACTTCTATTGCCAATATTGCTTGGAGTTTGACAGTCTTTGAAAGCAATCCAGGCTGTACTCAAGATTGTAGCTGAAGAAGGCCTCTTTATTTAGTCCGTGATTGGGAGATTTCATAAGTGTGTGTCTTGAAAGACTGTATTTTGTGTATTTCCATCATCAGTGGCACCCCATTTCCATACTGAGTCCAGGTGTTTATTTTGTTCTCTAGCACTCTGATTTTATGGTAAGTTTTGTAACTTTAGGTAGAATGACTCCTTGTAGTTTCTTGGTGGTCATTGTTGTTACCATGAGATTATATGCTGACATTTTTACAGAAGATTTATAATTTTGCCTTAGAGATTTGGCATGCTAAGAGTGACTTGACCTTAGTCCGTTTGTTCTCTTTTGTTGCAGCTTTAAATTGAGGTACCAAAAGTAAATTCTGTAACCCAAATGAGAAAATAAATTATTTGTATTTTTAAGTACATTTAAAAAATTCTGTTATAATGGCTTATGATACCATAAAGATGAGTTGTTATAGTATTGCAGAGAGCTGTAGAAAGTGAGTGCATTCCTCTAAGAATACCTAGCTTTCTACACCAATAGAGCTTTCATGTATATAGTGCCAGAAAATCCATCTTCATGCCCTAATGAGCTGCACAGCTTGTAAGAAGACAAATTAATACTAATACAGCTAATAGTTTCCTGTATACACAGGCTATCTTTGGGCTAATATGGGAGCTTTAGCCTCCACTAAAGCCTGGTCAACATATTTGACCTCAGGACAGCACAAGAAAAGCTTTTTTTCATTGGATTTTTTTTTCTTGTTGTTTTTCATTTGATCATATACTTTGGCATTCTTTTGGCACTTCATCTCTTGGCTTGTGCTTGGAGCATGTGTTAGATTGAACTGCATGTACAAACTTGAAAATGTTACGTTTCCAAGAAGTGTGCTGTATTCTTGGGGAAATAGGTTTTTACTTAACTCGTATAGTACTCAGCATCTTACAACCTGATCTTGCTGAAGATTGCTAAATGAATGTGAAATAAGAATTATCTGAATAATTACGAGTGTTTCTGTCTTCAGTCTTGGAGAATGTGATGAAATTTGCAAGGTCAGGCCTGCTAAAATAGTACAACAATAGTGTTGCCTCTGCAAGCTCAATTCTCCTTCATGGGCATGCATATTAAATACGTGGTCTCTGCTGTGCTTCTTCTGAGTATCTCTTTAGCGCACAGAATGAATAGCGCAGCTCTTAATGAACAGCTATTCAGTGTTTCACTTTCTCCCTCCTGTTCAACATGCAGTCCTATGCTATGTTTACTATGTGCTATTCAAACCAAATCCCAAGAATTCCTTTCTCAGACATTTGTGATGCTTATCACTAAAGTATCTCTGTAGAAAAGTTCTTTGCAAACATGAGTCTTACTTCATGCCTTCACTGTAAGAACCAGGACTGTGGTATGGAGAAAATAGATTCAAGACTGTATGTGAATTGGGAATCTTAAGAGCTTGTATTCTCTGTTGTGTACTTAGCATTCTGTAGCATTATAGGGGCACAGCTATGGCTCTCTTCCATGTGCTGGGATGCCAGGCACTCATAGCAAATGAGCAATGTGTGACTAGCAATCAGCTATCAAAGACCTGATATAAATGACTTGATTGGTAACACAACTGTGTACAGTGGCACAAGCCAGGAGAGTTTTCAAATCTTAGAGTGAGCCAATGTAGCTGACTGAAATATAAGATCATCTCTTTGGCTTCTTGCAAGTCTTTCTCACTTTTGCTGCCTACATACAAATTATACAGCCTAGGAAATATCATTGTCCTGCCTAAGCTGTTTCTCCCTACTGTTTTCAATATGAGTGTCCTGTGATATGAGTGATCTAATGCATTTTTTTGTGTTCTGATACCAGTTCTTTGTTCATTCTCAGGCAGTTTCCTTTTCTCCTGTCTTCTCAAGTCTATCATACATCTTATTTCTCTTGCTGATAGATAATAAACTACTATAATTATTAGTACTTTTCTGACTAGCATAGTAGACCACCTGTCTTCACCTCCCTGCACTCTCCATTGTCTCAATTGCATCTTAACTAACTTCCATAATTAGAATGAAAAGTCAAACTGAAATGATTAATTTAATACGCACAGTGCTTATTAATGTTTTTTTTTATATACTGAACAGTAGTATTTATTTGGAACTCTCTAAAATAGAAAATGTCTTATGGCAGATTTGAATTAGGTATCTTTTTTTTTCATTTTCCTGTTTTGACCAACCTACAGGGTCTAAATACATTTACATTTACAATAATAAATGTCTTTTTTTTTTTTGTAATGGTAGAAGAAGAAACTGAAGTATTTCTTTGTAATAAAGGATCCATAATAAATTTGAATAAGAAGCATAATAAACCTGACTTTGTCTTGGTAATCAATTCAGTGTTATGGAAGTAGGATAACTTAAGAGTTCAAGTTGTAGGTCTGGTGCAACTCACAATGCAACAATGTTTTGAACTTAGTGTGCTGCATGTTCACAGGTAGTGGGCATTCCACCAAGTGAAGGATTAGTAAGGGAACATTATGTGTGACCTGGGATCAACCTAAACTAGTATAGTTGGCTTTTGCACTTTTTTGTCCCTATAGTCCTCTTTTGGGTATGTACAAGTCAGTACAGTTGTAGGGATAGCACTGTCTCAACACACAACCCTTCAGTTGTAAAATATGCAAAGTATTTTTGAGGCAAACTGTTGATAAGCTCAGGTCCTACTAGCTGGTATTTCTTTGTGCTACTGGGAGGTGTCCAATGCACACAGACGTACCAACAATGTATTTAAAATGATGCCACATTTCCCTTGAGCTAATTCTTGGAAGGCAGTGAGAACAGCAAAGTTATGCTATCATGTTCAGGCAAGAGGTAAATTTCTGACTCACCTCAAAGAATCACTCTTGCCATAGAGACCCTGCTGGTTTTAAAAAATTTGACTATTTCCAAAGTACATGATGACCCTTTAAGTGTTATGATAGAGGCTTGGGGTTTGTATCTGCTTTTTGTGCTGCAACTGCAATGTGAGCTAGCTTATCTCAAAAGCTTCAGGGAATTGGAAAACTATATGTTTAAGTTGAGTTAAGTTTTAGGATGTCATTGTAAGACTTCTGTCACCATTTCTGTTAGGTAAGTGTTGATCAGAAAGGAAACTGTATCTGTCTGGCTTTGAAGCACAAGGTCTGTATCGTATGAGTCTCCTTTGGTGTGTTGGCATGAGATCATCTCTCAGAACAATAGTTGCACTATGACAGTGGGCAGAAGTAGAGGATAGGCTCCCAAATGGGGGCACAGGTAGGTAGAATGAAAACTTTGGCTGGAACCCTGGGAAAATGTTTGCAGCTAGTGTCTCTTGTGGAAATGAGGAGAAACTTGAGATTTTAGCACAAGGTAGCTTTGTGCTACTTTCTGTTGGTGGCAAAGAGAATGTGGAAAGTTGCATTGCGGACACTTGATAACCAGACACCAAGAAAAATACCTTTTGATGTTAAATCCTGTAGGCCCAGGTGGTTTCTGAAAAGCTGAGAATACACTCTTTTTCCCAAAGTAGCTGACCTTAAAGTAAGGGGAGGAACTGGCAAAATTAAGCTACTTGAAAGAGGATTAAGGAAGATATTTTTGAAGCTGGAGTGTGCCTGTTGCACTAACTTGATCCAGACTTTATCTTGTGTGGGCTTTAGAAAAAGCCCCAAATACCATAAGGAAGGTAGTTATATTCCACTGGCAAGAATGTAGTCATCATAACTGGGGCTTCTTTATTTTTCCCATTCCTTCATATATGTGAGCACCATCAGTTTACCATCTCCGAAAATCAGACTTTCTACCCTGTGCAGTTTGGAAGAAGGCAGCTGTCTAACTCCCTCTGTACTTTCCTGGGTGCTGTTGCAGACAACCTTATGGAAGACAAGCACTATTTATCAGTCTCTCTATCTAGTTGTCCTCCACCCTTAAATTTTAAGGTATGGACTGTAGAATGTGTTTTTGTAGGCTCGTGGGTAGCCTTTTTCCTGTGATATCTCTGACCAGGGTCTCACAACATTTGCGTGAAAGCGTTAAGACTCTTGTAATTCCTTTTGTGGTTTTGTTTAGTGTGGTATTAGAACAACATCAAGCATTTGGAATAAAAGGCGCAGTGCTTTGTGAATATCATCTACTGTATGAACATTCAGTCCACTCATGAGATGTTACTGAGGACCCGGTTTCTAAATAAAAACATAATTGGGGAGGAAATAAACAAGCAGACAAATATATATAAAGGAGAGATTTGCAAAGTAATTCTTATTCACAAATTTGAATAAATGAAGTTGATTCAAGACTTAGTCACATCTTATCATCTCTTAAAGACCTTGGTGGTTTTTCTTCCAGTATTTAAATGTAGTGAATAAGAATTCTAAAGCTAGAATTTTTCTTAACTTGTTTTGTCAAAAGTGGATAACTGACTAATGCAAATTAAATACTGGAGCTTTACATAAAGTGTTTGCGTGACATATTTATTTTTGACTGGGGAAAGATGGTGTTGAAGCTTAGATTTATTCTATGGGTTCATTTACTGTGAAGATTTTTGTGACTGCCAGCATGAAGAACATCACCATCTTTATTTCAAGGGAAATGAGTTTCACTGTAACAATGTTATGACATATGCAGTTGAAGTTCCTTTTATTAATGTTCACATGCATTTATGAGTCAAAACAAGATCACATGTGGACACAGAAGTAGGATTTTGATTGTCAGTCTCCAACTGGCTTTTATTCCATCTGTCACATAAACAATATTGAATATATATAGGTACAGGATACCTGACCTTTCATCCCCTAGATTTGGTTGAGCAATAAAGGTTAGAGGAATGAAGACAGCGACCAGCTTCATGCAACTGGTCATGTCACCCACTGGCCCTTAGCTGTAGCCAGAAGACCGTCTGTCTCTGACAGCTGACCTCAGAGACTGACTTTTCTATAAGGTGAGGCTGTCTGAGCACAGAATTTTCCATCATACATGGGCGGAAGGCTGGGAAGGAGCTTGTGTGTGGGTTCAGTTGTGAGGATTTAATTCTCTACAGCACAGATCTCATAGCTGCTGAACCGGTGAACATACTCAGCTTTTAGTGTGGACATCTGCCAGGCTTCTAGTCTAACTCTCGGGTTTTAAAAGATTAGTCACTGCTGTTATTGCATAGCACTTCTAAGAGCTTCTAAGAGTTGCTGTTCACAGCTCTTCCACCCAAGCCATTGAGCCCTGGTGGCAGTGCTTTCTCCCCTATTTTATTCCTTTTATTGTTTGCATGCTGTTGGGGTCTTAGCCTTGCAGCTGTGACCCCATCAGAGTTATTGGGCAGATTGTGTTGGAAGGTAATTCTCCCTGGCTTGAGAGTCACCCCTCCTTTGCTTCTTTTCCTTTAGCTCTCGATTTGTAGATTTTAGCTTATACTACAAAAAAACAAGACCTAGTGCACAACTGAGTAGGTAAGTCATTTGATTTGAGAGCTATTATCCAGTGGTATCTATGTGTACATGCAGAATCTTCACAGATCATCAGTACAAAACGCTTGTACCTAATTGACATTCTGCAGTCAGCCCTAGTAGCATCATATGTGGGAACAACTGGACTCCTCCAACATACAGGTGCAAAATTTGCCTCCAACTGTGCAGCTAAATGGGCTTTGTCTCCAGCTGGACCTAGGAAGGAGCTTTTTGAATGGGGAGTCCAGAAATGAGGCAGAGTAGCATTAGCTAGCTTTGCTGGCAAGAAAATGTTCTGTAATGAATGGTGGTATGAATGCCTTCACTGAAGCACCTTGCCTGTCAGTTTGGTATATGGTAGCTCATTCCTCATGTAACACAGTGTGACAGTCTGTTGGCAGACTCGTCCAGCTGTATCACTGATGCCACGTAATGGGGAATACTCCACAAGGAGAAGGCTGTATCAGGAGCACAGCTTGACTGATGCCCGTGGCCATCTTTACACATCATTGCTCTACTAAAAGGTACACTGAAACTGAATATCCCTGATGCTGCTCCTGGAATTGCCTCCTTCTCCTGTTCCCCTGGGATCCTGATTCCTCCCTCCTCTTATATCTCACCCAAAACATTTGCTGGCCTCAAAAAAAGACTGCTCCTAACCTAGTGTCAGCCACTTTCCGTGGCCACGCGTATTTCTTCTTTGTTTTTAAATGCCGCACAGTTCCCACTCTGCCAGCAGAAGGGATACCATGGAGATGGCTTGCTGTCTTGGGTTCCTATTTAGTCCAGCCAAAACCTGTTCTCGTGATAGGCTGACCCACTCAAATGCTGAGCAGACTGTGCAACAGCTTTTAGACAGGCCTTTATCAGGAGAAAAAGTATCAACTGGAAACCTCATAGCTCAAAATATGCCAGAATGAGGATTTAATATTTGATTTCAGAGCAACTGATAAATGGGTAGATTGTTACCACTGCCATAACTCAATCCAACAAGAAGGGAATATGGTAGAGACAGCTATTGACCAAGTCTCTAGCTTTCTCAGGGGCAGTGGGCTTGAAGAAAAGGTATATATACATTTTCATCTCCCAAGTGACATTTTGATAAGCCTTGTTGCTGTCTGAACTAGAGAAACATGGCTGTGGCACCTGTCTGCTTACAAGCAAGGTGGCTGCTCTTAAATGCTCCATCAGGCAGTGCTTAATCCCAGTGCCTCAGCACCTGAGGATAACTCCTCAGACCACAACTGCAGTGCTTGGCTTGGCTGCAGGACTTCCCAACAGCTCCTGGAGCCAGAAGTGGGCTCTCACAGCTTTTCTGTTTAGTTCAAAGATGAGAAAAAATTAGCTGGCTAGGGTAAAAAAACAAGCCTTAACCCAGAATTAAAAGGACTACAGGATGATGATTGATACACACAGATTTTTGAAGAAAATGTAGTTTGTAAACCACAACGTTGACTTCACAAATATATTCTTCCAGAGGAGCTAAAGACAGCTCTGTCCATTTCTTCTGTACTTAAGAAATTTAGAGGCAATGTGTGTTCAGGGACACAAATTTTGCAATGGAATAAGCTTTTGTAATGGGCTTGACAGATGCCAGGCAGATGCTCTGCTGGGTCGGGGTGTTTTGGAATTCTTGGGTTTGCAGGGATTTTTCCTGTTTTGTTCCACTTTCTAGAAGCTGTTTGTGTGTGGCTTTTTCAAGTTCTGTTTTTTTGTGGTTTCTTTCTTTCTCTCTCTCTCTCTCTCTTTCTTTCTCTCTTTCTCTCTTTCTTTCTGTCTTCTCTTCCCCCGCCTCCCCTTTAAGGGGCAGTTGTGAAGCTCTGAGTTTCTGTGTGTTCTTACTCGCAGTTGATGTGTGTGGTTCACTTTCATCACTGAATGGGAAAGAAGAGGAACAACTTGGATGTGCTCTCTGCCTAAACTTACTGCAGAAAAAAAGATTTCTTTGTCTTTGAATTTATATAGGTATAATAAAATTCTGATTTCACTTCATTGCTTGTTGCCTGCTGGCATGTATATCATGTATATCATGTATATCATGTATTCATTAAATTTCCTTGGCAATCTGGGGAAGGGCATCTGAGGTAGTCGTGCCATGTGCCAAGTCCAAGTCTAGTGGTGTGCTCTTGTTGTGACATTGCTTACAGCGGCTGGGCTGAACTGTCTTAATTAGTTGTGGAATTAATCTAGTAGTAAAGAGCATCTTTCGCCAGGAAAGTCTTCAATATAGTTCAGATCTGGAACTTCTGACTCTTACCTTTTTTTTTTTTTTTCCCCTCCCCTCTGTGATCTATTCCTAAGCTTTTCTACAAGTCCAGATGACTTCTTCCTTTTAGGAACTGCTGTCATGTTGCTTGTCGATTGTGGCATGCATAGAACCAGGAACAAATGTCTGTACTGTGATACATGTGATATCATTTGATCTATGGAATGCCACACTCCACCCCTCTCCCCTAATTTGTTTCTTCATTTCTCAACCCCTTTACTCCTCTGGAACTGCCTACTGGTTTAAAATTCTGCCAGCTCTTAAGAACAACAAAACCATCCACATGTTGCCCTGACAGACTGAGATAAGGAGGAATTTCTATTAGCAGAACATGGCACTAAAGCCTTTGATAAAAAAAAATCCTCCAAAAATTAAAAAATCTGGTTACAAATCAAACTTTTGGAGCAAAGTGGCATTCTTAGTGGGCATGTGTGGTGAGTTTCTGATGTGAAAAACCACCATGAAATTCCAGTTACTTAAACCTTCCTGCACCATGCTGGCTGGCTTTCTTGTGGGATGTTGAAAGCTTTCATTGCTGTTCTGCTTCTCCTTCTGTGGTGGCTGTAGCTGTGATCATTCTGCTTTCTAACTTTCGTTATTAAAGCAAGGGGGAAATGAAAGCTCTTGTTCACGTAGTTAATATCCTAAAGAATTAATTTTTAGCAAAGGTTTTCTTATTTCCCCCCCCATCTGTTCGGTATCAACAATATATTGGAAGTGTTTCTTAGTTATGGCTGTGGGAAATAGAGGTGTCAGCTGTCTTACACAAGAGTTGTCATAGATTAATTCAGAAATTAGTAGTAGACTGGTTTCAAAAGTGCTGTTTTCCCACTGAGCTTATCAATAAAGGGGTATTCCTAGCAACCAAATTATGTTGTATATTTTCAAACCATAATGCTAATGCATTTGCATTATTCCTGAAGGTTGGATGGGCTTTCGACTTTGGGACAGCCACTTTGCTGCTGAATTTTCTGCCTCTTTTTTTTTTTTTAAGCTGGATTTATTAAACAGATACTACCTGACAACGTTGCTCTTGTCATTGACTCCTGCTGTACAGGCCAGCATTGCAGCATTCACAGCAGTGAGGAGGTGATTGAGCTGATGCATGCTATGCATAGGCAGTGCTGAGTCCCTGGCACTGCCAGTTGCTTTATGCCAATCACAGTGACTTCTATTCTGTACAAGGGTGACCGAAGACCTAGAATAAGCCAGCAGGAGGTGGGAGGTGGTTGAAAAGCAAATGTGTGTTAACTCAAAGGAAGGTTTGACTCAGACTAAAGACTGCTTGCTAATTTCCAGGGTGGGGAGACCCTGGGAACTCAATGGAAAGTAACCATTCTTCTTCAGACACTTGCTCTGTGAAGTCTGAAGGGAGGGCATGGTTTTAGAATGGGTGTTCTGCTGTTCTTCATGCTTCAGTCTAGTCCTACTGGGAATGGTCACTGTTCAATCTCATACTGGGGAAAAGGCAGCCAAACAATAAACAGCAGATTTAGGTTTGGTCTCTGACTTTAAGCAATTCTTTTAAGTAGGAGTAGTGCTGAGGTTCGAGTTTCCATAAGACGTAACTCATCAGTATTTTGCCAGTGTTTCTGGCCAGATATAAAACAATGGTTTAAATCCTCTGGAACAATTTGGAAGCCTTATGTACTTGGACACTTTACTTATTAGTGGCTGCTATGAAATACCATCATGAAATTTATGCTGGTGAATTAGTTTTACTCAGCCCTACAGGTCAGAGCACACATTGGCAGGAAGGGTCCCAGGTTTAGGGGAGAGGAAATTACACCAGACAGGAAAAATGGCATTGCTGATAAAGGTGTGGTTTCAATGTAGGTCTTGGTTGTTAAGCATCTGGATTGGAAGGGTAGCTTTTGGGTTGTATTTAATTATATTACGATAAAGGACTTGGACAATAATATGCCATTTAGACTAGTTAAGCAAAATGGCTTCTGTGCAGAGTTGATTTGTTCATTTTGTATGAGAGCTTTTCAAGGGGTAGGCTAAAATTGCCGACTTCTTTTTCCTTACTATATAATCACCCTTACTTACACACTTCTAAAATATTTGCAGTACAGTATGTAAATAGAAATGTAGATTCTTTGCTCCTGTTCCCTGTTTGCAATATCAATTAGCATCTTCAAACAATAAATGAAAAATAAAGGCCAAAGAAATTATTTTTATTGTGCTAAAGGAAACACTGTTACATGGAAAAATGTAACAGATGCTTATCAGCAAGATAACATTTCTATCTTAGATGATGTCATCTCTGAAGATAAAT
The DNA here is from genome assembly GCA_013389865.1 of Piaya cayana. Lineage (NCBI taxonomy): Eukaryota > Metazoa > Chordata > Aves > Cuculiformes > Coccyzidae > Piaya > Piaya cayana. Next base: position 17,454 of record WAAB01006600.1, on the reverse strand, counting down.
TACTGAATGTGTAAAGAGCTCTATAATAGGAAATATTCCATTTTTAGTAGTTTTACAATAGATCTTCAGTATTTTAAGTGCTCTGGAATGAAATCTGTGCATGATATTGCTAATATTTTTGAAAATATGAAAAAAACACATAGGCAAATAACTAAACTAATCGCTTGATTCTCCTAGCTTCATATACACTGCTTTGTGGTTATTGAAGTTATTGTCCTAAAAGACTTATGTGAAGCACAAGAAGGTCTAGAGGAGCAGTCTTGTTCTACCACAAAACCCCCTAATAATTAAAGCTATTTCACAAGGACAAATGACAGAGGAAATGTTTGTATGAATTTTTTTTTGTGTCTGTAGAATTCTGGTAGCTTTGAAAATTTCTGCTGTTCCTTACTTTGCTTCATTTATAAATTCCCTCAAAAGTAGTTTATGGTGTTCATTAAAATTAATCTTGGGTTTGACCTGGCATAGTAGCTCCTTGTGAAGAACTGTGAATGTGGGAAGATTTGGCTCTGCTAAGCACACAGTTAATATAAGTAACAACCAAGATACACATATATATCTGTAGATATAGGATACTGGTTTTGCAGAATCTTATTATTTGCTTTTTAAATTTTTTTCAACAAAATTATTTAAAATATTACTTTTGTATATTGTTTAAATCCTTCTTCAGACTTGAGGGTGCTGCTTCAGAACCAGAACTGTGGCAGAAATTCAAGAATCTGTTAAGCTATAGCTCTCTGACTCTTTACTTACTAAAAAATTATGTCTTGTAGAGACTCATAGTTAAGGAAGAGTCCTTCCTTTTGTATGGCTTATGAGGAAATTAAACTGTCTGTTTCAGTTAATGTACTCAGACTTTTGTAAGAATTGTACTTAGGATGTTCTCACCGCCAAGGTTCTGTGGGGCTGAAGTTAAAGACAGTGTCCTATTTGCAGACTGCTTGTGATCAAAATAGTTTTCTTTTGCAGTCTAGTCTTAAAGGCAATATTTATAGGCACTGTTTTGGCCTTGTTTGATTCAACAAATCCTTGAGTTCCTTGAATCAGCATGACTTAGTGCCTCTGGTAGAGCTTCATGTGGAGCACTGAGCCCTGCCAGGTGGATTGCAGCTGGGAACTACTTTCTTCATTAAGTCTTTGGGATGCTTACAGCTTGAACTTGAATTCGCACATTGACACAGGATTCAGTGAATGGAGAATACAGAGAGAGTACTTTAACATTTTAAGGTATATGTTTGGCCTTCCTCACTCCTTGCACCTTCTATTTGCTTCTTATAGATACAGAAAACCAGGTCTCGCTTGTTGCAGCTCTGCATCTAGTTAAATCAAAGTGCACTCAGTGTCACACTTGTCTTTATTGGAGCTTCCTTTGAGTTGTTTCTCAAGAAGCTGGTATGATAGCAGTCAGTAATTCCTACTAAAACAACTTGTTTATTGTATACTTCACACTAACTTAATGATTTTAGTCCCTAAAGGACACTTTTATCAATACTTTAGTTGGAAGCGTGAAACAATCTTGGTATGTAGTGACTCATTTTTGCAGCTTGGTCCTCCTTTTGGGAGGAAAAAATTCTCCCTCTCAAATTTTTTTTGTCTCACACTTTGGTACAGGTTGTAGTTAAGCCATTTCATGTGTCTACTGTGTGCAGGATTTCCTCAGTGTAAGGATTGAAAGCAGATGTGTGAATACGCACATGCACGGTCTCCCATACTTGCATGTGGAGCTAATGAATTTTGACTGAGCCACAGATGATGCAATAAATTTATATGGCAGGTTTGGGAGTGTTGCCTCTTACAGATATATGCATGTGGTATGTCCACTTTCTTTCTTCTCTCTTCTTCTCCAATACTACTTAAACCTAAACAAAAGGCATATCAGAATGACTCTTGGGAATGCTAGTATGAAGATACTTTTTTAGTTTTGTGACTTTTAAAATTTAGAACAATTCTAGCTGGATATTTTTTCTTCAAAATGATGAAAGATGCTGGGTGATTTTTTCTTTCCATTAACAATGCCTCTCCATAGCATTTTATTATGGTACAGAATGAGACAATTGTATAAGTCTTGGCAGGTGGCATTGTTTTGTTTCTGATGTGGAGAACTTCAGGAGATAAATACTTGGAATTAATGCTTTCAGAGTGGAGTGATTAGAGTGCTGTACAAAACCAAAACTGGCCTCCCTAGCAGTAAAGCTTAAAAATGACATCTTCTGTATCATTCATTTTTGTCAGGTTCATCCTTTATGTAATGCTTTTGCTATGGACAAAATAGTTGTTGACCAAATTAGGCTCTCCCATTGAACAAGAAGAGGAAACCCAAGCTTCTTTCTTTATTTTTAAGGTGTTTGCTTTCTAACTTGCTTCTGCAGTTCTTCCTGAGCTCTCAAGCCCATGTCTATTTTATCGTGAAAACTATGTTAGAAACAACCCCCCATACCTCTAGTCATGCCTCTCTGAAGCGGAAGAAGGAAATTGCAAGCCAAGAAAATTCTTTTTGAAAATGGACTTGGAACTTTGTGGGTGATAACCATGATGAATGGTTTGGCTGTTTGGTCATCTTTTAAATTAATTAGTCATACCATGTAGGGTCCCCTTTTTGACTCCCACCCACAAGCAGGCAGGAGAAACCCACTGCAGTTATGTATGACAAATACAGCGATATTCATCACAAACCTGCTGTCCATTGCCAGTCAGTGCTGACTGGGGCATATCATAGATATGCCCTAGGCATATCACTGGGGCATATTACAGATGTGTCAGTAAATGCATTTACTGTTACTGCTGCTCTAGCAATCTATGAACCTTGAGCTTTTGTTGTAACCTGTTAGCTCTAGAGAGTTTAGGACTTGTTTTCTCTTGACTCTTAATAATTTTAAGGGAGACAAAGTGCAATTAAGAGCATGAAAAAGGTGTCACTGGTTTTTATCGAGTGTCTGTTGATCCTTACCGAAGTTGTCCCCTCAGAGGTTACTGAAGTCCTGAAACAGGCAAAGAAAAGGTGAGGAATTTAAAGTGGGTGTTTGAGCATCAAAAACCTGTAAGTTTGCCACCTGCATCTTACAAGCTGTAAAACTGGCAATTTCTTCTTTCGTGGCAAAGGTAGCTCTAAACTCCAGTATCACACTGGTGCTATCTGGAAGTTCAAAATACTTTTGCATGTTGGAGTGAATGATCTGTAACTGTTGGAATATGAGTTAGACAGTATTTTTAGTGTATTTTTCTGATCATCTGCATTTTTTTTCTCCTGCACACCAAATCTGATAGTCTGTCTCAAGTTTTTCAGAGATGAATCATAGAATCATAGAATCACCAGGTTGGAAGAGACCCACCAGATCATCGAATCCAACCATTCCCATCAAACACTAAGCCATGTCCCTCAGGAACTTGTCCACCCTTGCCTTAAACACCTCCAGGGAAGGTGAATCAACCACCTCCCTGGGCAG
>WAAB01006600.1:0-13963 GCA_013389865.1 Piaya cayana | reverse complement strand
CTGCCACTTGGGAGAAGAGGCCATCACCCTCCTCTCTACTTTCAGGTAGTTATAGAGAGCAATGAGTTCACTTCTCAGCCTCCTCTTCTCCAGGCTAAACAACTCCAGCTCTCAGCTCTTCCTCATAGGGCCTGTTCTCCAGCCCTTTCACCAGCTTTGTTGCTCTTCTCTGGACTATCTCCAGAGCCTCAACATCCTTCTTGTGGTGGGGGGCCCAGAACTGAACACAATATTCAAGAAGCGGTCTCACCAGTGCAGAGTACAGAGGGAGAATAACCTCCCTGGACCTGCTGGTCACACCGTTTCTGATACAAGCCAGGATGCCATTGGCCTTCTTGGCCACCTGGTTACCTTTCACAGACTTTGCCAACCTGATTTCTAGTTGAGCCTTAGCCCCTCTGCATTTTTCTCTACACAACCTTGCTTCCCTCCTGTTTTTTATGGTCATTTCAATCTAAGACTTTCTGGTTTTTACAGATTTTTGGACTTGAGTCATGTTGCATTAAATAGACTGCCTCTAATAAAACACAGTTGGTGATGTTTGGTATAATGAATGTGGTTAAGAGACATTAGCAATATAATGAGCCTTTATAGATCAACTCCCAATATAAATTTGATCTTGAACTGACTGAACAAAAAATGTTAAGTGATGATCTAGCTACAAAGCAAATAATTTCATAATGTAAACTTTGGTATCTAAAATTGTTTCACCTTTTCCACTTCCTAGGTCATGACTGTTGATATACATTTGTGATGACTTGTGGAGAAGGTGTTTCTGGCACAAGATTCAGATAAATAGCTAAGTATGTGGTTTCAACTCTCATGATACATCAGGAGAGGAATGTGAACATTATTTTTGTGAAATTTATGTGAACAAATTAAGAAATGTTTCCAGAACTCCGCCCAGATTTGCTTGCAGTGGAAGGTGGCAGGAAAAAAAAGTCTGGCTTATTGAAATGTAACAGCAAACTTTCTGCTAGAGAAGATAGTAGACAGGTATGCTGGAAAATGGTGCAGGAATTGCTGCGAAGGTAGGTGAGAACATAGTTTAATTTTTTTTTTAAGTCATGTTTTTAACTGATGAAACTGAGTAGGCCATGAATTTTCTTAATGTTTTTCAATTCAGTCTGCTTCACATCTAGTGCTAACTGGTAAAGCTTACAAAGAACAAAAACTTCAGTAGGAATTACTGTCGGGGCTGTTACAGCCAGTGTTCCCTGATTACAGAATGTGTAATACTGTAATCGTGATTTGAACAAATGCCTTTTCTAGTGATATAGCAAGGTAGCCCTTTGGCCCCGGAAAACCCTGCCCACACACCGAGTGGTCTAGTTTTTCTGGTTTCCCTACTGACCTGCAATGCGAAAAAAGACACCCTAAGCTTAATACAACAGGGCCAGTCAGTAGTGGGAACACTGCAAAAAGTCTTGCTAAACTATCTCAACCTTAAATCTCATTAACGGTGTTGGCTGCAATGTGAGCAGCAAATACTTGTCCATTGCTAAAGCTTCATTATTGATCACTGTGCCTTCTGTGGTGGTTTTCTAGAGAAAGAAGAAAACCTGAATCCCACTGAATCTCAGGAAGACGTACATATGCATCCCTGGCTTGGAGCCTGCACCTGTGGTTTTGGAGCCTGTCTGGACATTCAGATATGGCCAAGTTTTTTCCAGGACAGCTGTTCTTATAAGATTTAGAACAAGAAGAGGAAATCTCCCAAGAACTGCTGATTGTTGTGAAACTCCTTGCCATTTTGGCTGAAAACCGGTTTTAAAATTTAAGAACAGAGCCTCAAGTGCTTAAGCACCTAAGTAACTTTACATACCCAAGTAGTTCTACTGCACTCAAAGGACTTCCATCCCCACATAGAAAACCACTGCTGCACTTGAGTGCTTGCAGATTCAGGCTTGAGTAGAATTTTGATGAGCCTCATGTTCTTGAAACTTGAATACACAGATGGAAGACATGTAGGCAGAAGTTTTGAAGTCATGGGAATGGTAAAACTAGTGAGTGTATGTGTACATATAGAAACGTGGGCGTTAGGAGCGTTCAGGTCTTCAAACCAAGCAGGGAAGAATCAAAACTAAGTAACGTTACATGCCTTAATTTATACGGGGCATTAGGAAAGGGAAAGAATTGGTTTTCTTAATTGCCTGTAAGTAAATGGAGTTGGGCCCCTTAAATTGAGACCCTGGCAGAAAAACCTTTAAAGTTAGGTGACAAAGTTGATTGGTAGAAATCACCTTCCTTGTCAAACTCATACAGTGTAGTAAAGGATGCAATTCCCATGGATGACACAACACAAGCTCAGGCATTATTTTAAATGGTCATACTACAAAGTAACCAGTAATTGTCCATAAAAATGAGCAAAAGGGGGGAAGTGACCTCTTGTGACAGATAATCATACTCAAATAAGTGTAAAAAGTGAAAGTTTTCGATGGGACCTGAAATGCAATGGGAAAGGCAATTAGAATGAGCTGTCATTGGTGGTGCTGAGAAAGGAGCTTTTTTCCATTTCTTCTGAAATTAGCAAAGCTAACTTTCTTCTTTTAGGTATGCATAACTGGATGCACATAGAGCTGTTAATACTTGTATCAGGCTAAATACAAATCACAAAGAAAAGCAGACCAAGTCAACAATATGTTGAAGGCATACTCTTTGTTCAGGAGAATACTACAGATGATCAGTTTGTAATTGTGCTACTAGTTACTGTGATGCTTGATAATCTGCTTTTTGTAAAAACTTATAAGGGGAAGTCCTATGATAATTTTTACTTGTGATGTGATGCTGGGATAGACCAACTTGGGACAATTTTTCATGCTTTCTTTTTTCTTTTACATGAAAGATCCTTCCTCCTCCTCTCACAGTGTATAGGCACATTTCCAAAACATTATACTAATGAATGCACTAATTTAACAGCATGAATTCTGTAGTGCCAGATTTGGGAACTTTCTATGCACAGATGGAGTTTCCCCTCGCCAACCCCCCGCTACAATGAACAGATGAAGTGAGAGACAAGACAGGCTTCTTGGATTTCCCAAGGGTTTTTATTGGTAAGACACTGAAGCTCCTCTTTTGTAAGGGTAGACTGTGCTTTCCTGTCAAACTTCCATGTTTCAGTTCAGAGTAGTCTGTAGTCAAGTCTGTGACTTGCTTTCTGAGTTCACTTTCTGTGTATGTGTGGCTTCCTATTGCAGACTTGCATTTAAAAAACCCCAATGCTTCTTAAAATGTGAAATGCTTGCAGCTAAAACCAGCTTTGAATTGCTTTGAAATGAGACAGCTTAACTGCTTGGAACTGGGAGATGGAGCCAGTACTTTCATGCAGCTCCTTGCAGTCATTGCAGGGCCACATTAGTCCAAGATATTTAACTTTACAAGGCAGTGAAATTTACTACAAGAGTTACAGGTTATTGCTTTGTTTGACTGCCCCAGTCACATCTGAATTACTAAATTTTGTAGAGGTGTCAGTGGAGAATCTCATGGGATGAGGGCACTAGATTTATGGATGGAATGGGAATGCTTAGCCACTTTTAATAGGGAGGAGGCTACCCTAACTAGATGGTAGCCAGGGCAGGAGGAGCCTTTGCAGAGGCAGTGCTGTGTTAAAACGAAGGGATGAACTTTCAAATTAGTACGCAGGAACTAGGAACTAATGGGAAATACTTTATATCGTTGTTGCAGTTACTTTGCAGATGTGGTTCACTGGGATTTTGCAAACTTCTTTCCAAAATGAATTTGGCTGCTTTGGCTTTTAAAGATTTTTTTTCTGTTGTCTGTGAAAACATGTGGTATCAACTCAAAAGAAGGAAGGAAGACCCAGCAAAAAAAACCCCTTCACTGCATAGTGCCTTTAGCAGCAAATGGTTACCAACTGTATAAACAATGAAAAGCTTTATGAAAGTCTGCATTTGTGGATGTCTTGATGTGTAGCATGTCTTCAAGTCACTGAGCTTTTGAATTACTCATCTAACGGTCTCAGTTGATGCTATCAGGATGTCTCGGTCAAGTTGAAACCTTTTCATTTTGTCATCCAGTTTTGATTTTGTAAAGGTTACAACATAACTGATGGAAACCTTTTTTTCTCTGAAGCTTGTTCAGTGCTTTTGCATTGTGATAGGGGCAAAACTTGCTCACTCTTGAACGCTGTGTTTTGTTCTCAGATGTTTTCGAAAGGCATAGTTTGTTATTCCTCGAAGTCTTAAGGTTGAACTGGCAGATACGCTGTGTGCTGATCTTGAATTCAGTAGGACATCCCATTTTCAGGATACTGGGGATCTCAGAAGTTTGTTAGAACCCTTCTCTTGAGGTTTTTTAATCTGAGATGCACACTTGGCATTTCTTCAGTAAATTTTACCTACAGTGAGAAGCAGGACCAGCCATCTTCTCATTTGGGCACAGCTTGGGCTGCTGGGCTGGTGAGACTAATTATAGTGTTGGATCTGCTGGATGGAGCAAAAAAAGCAGGTGTTCTCTCAAGTAATGGACTAAACGAGCTTTTGTTGGGTAGGGAGAGGTCATTAAAAAAAGTTATGTATTATTAGTATGCCAAAACTCTTTCCTGGAAGAAGTCTCCAAGAGGTTAGTCTTTTCGGATCCATCAGGTTGCATCCATGTTGAAAAAGATTTGTGCCTTGGCCACAGCAGAAGCACAAAGGATACAGGAGCAAAGACCTCATTGACAGTGCTGTAGGTCTGGGGGTTTTCTTAAGTGACCTTACATTTTCACAAAGGGCAAAAATAAGGAACTGTGTGTTGCTGTAAAGTGGATATTTTGGTCTCATCCTATTAAATCCAAATGAATATGTTGTATTTTGACTTTCCATTGATTTGAGCTTAGACTGTATGAAGTGGAGCAGATGATGGCATAGCTTGTTTCTGCCATTTTATAGAAGCCATTATGGCTATGAGACAGATATGTTCTTTGCACTTCTCGCTAGCCATCACAATATTTTTAACAGCATTTTCTCTAAATTACTTCATGAGTGGAGTTCAGATAGTTCTAAAGTGCCAAATTCAGTGACTTACTGTATTTAAGCGTCGTTTTTTTATTTTTGTCCCTTAAACCAATGGCTTAGTGACTAGGAAATTATTAACCTTGTTTTCTTTTGAGACTAATTTAGATTTAGCATTTATAAATGGTATTATATGAATTTCTCAGCTTTTTTTTTCATTTTCTTGCAGTCTTAATGCATGCACATGGAGCCTTCTCTTGTGCCATGTGTGCATTTTGGTAATGTAACAAACTCAAGACTTTCTTTTTGGTTCATTTTAACTAAATGAAAATAAACTGGCAGCCGGCTATGTAATGACATCAGAAAGCCTGCATAAGCCAGGAAAATCTTAGTTGTAGCAAAAGTGAAAAGATGCTCTCAAAAAATCTGTTCTGATGGAAGAAGCAATCCTTCCACTTAGGAAAGGAAACTGCATTGTATCTCTTCCTTTTTTTAAAATCTCAAATCCTAGTAAGTTTAAACAATAGTTGAAAGAGATTTCAACATCATGTAGCATAAATAGAAATGGTTCTTTTTCTCTCTATTGTGAATGCTTACTTTCATCCAAAAGTACAGCTGGTTTAATGCTTCAGAGTGAATACTGCAGATAAGGTTGAGTAGATAAAATGTAATTTGTAAGATGAAATATCATTAAATGTTACTTATCTATCAGTAAATAGTGATAACAGGTGATAACTGTCTGGTGCAAAAATCCTCCCTGTGTTTGCACAAAGGGAAACTGGGAAACTTTGTTCCTGAGTTCCTTTATTTTTGGTAGCCTTCCTAGTCCTTTTGATGCCTTTGCATCAATCCCTTCACACCATATTCCGTGGGAGTTTTATGACTGCACATTTATGACTACTTATTATGACTATGCTTGTGTATAGACCTAGAAAGTTTCACAAACTGCTTGATAATACTGAATGCTAGAGGGAGTTGTAGGAGGTAAGGGATAAAGAACCATCACTAGGGAAAAGTAAGCCCAAGTTATGGTACAACTCTCATAACGCTGCAATATGCATTGAGGGGATAGGAAACAGCGACAATCATGTTATTCCTGCAGCAATTTTGCAAATGCACATCAGATGACCAAAGTTCCTTATTTATTTATTTTAAAGCCTCTTTGGCAAGGATTTATAGGTCTTAGCACTAACAACTATTTTGCCAGATGTCAGTAAAGATTATACATTCTTGAAATTCTCACTATTTTTCACTGATATCTTTGCAGTCTGCTTTGAACTTCCAGTTGGGCCTTAAGCACTAAGTGACCTTCTGTAGCAGGAAGGTAGCTTGAGGAATAGTGAAATATTGCTTACTACTGAAGACTATTCCTGTGGGCAGCTGCTCCAGAAGCCACCTTGGAGGGGTCCATGTGTGTTTGGTCTACCTCTTCAAGCTGGAGGATTCAGTGTTTTCATACTATGTTTCATAATGAGAATGGTATGAAGTTTAATTTCTCATCTTGACTCCCATACAGTTCTCTTGTTTGGAGATTAAGTTCTAAATATGGCAAGAGTTGCCAGCATATAGTTGAGAAAGTTATTGATTGAAAAGTAATATTGACAAATGTCTCTTTGGCTGAATGGTCTGAACTGCAGACTAGAAGAAGATCAGACATGACGATACCAGCATGCATCTCTTCTAACAATCTGCTTCTAGCTAAGAATAAGATGGCTTTGGAGGGAGCAGAAGCCTAAGAACCTGGAAGATGTTTTCCACAGAGGCCAAATCTGAAGCAAATCTGCAGCAAACTGAAGTGCTGCAGCTTTCTGTAGGCTCTTCGAACCATGACCATGTGACCAGTGATGGTATGAATGTCCAAGCAGAGGAGATTGCTAACTAGGCGACTTCAGAACTCTGCCATTTGAAAAGCCTGAGGAAAAGATAAAAGATAAAAATCTTCTCATGGAATATGGCCTCCATATTATACCCTTCCTTAATCCATGTTTGACCTTAAGAAGGGAAAAAAAAGAAAAGCTTGAAAAATAGTTTAGATCTATTGCAATTTATTAGTGGTCTTCAGTTTTTCAGAGACCCACTGTCTGTTGTGAAATCCAAACATTTGTTCAGCTTTCTCATCAGACAATCATATTTTAATACTCAGAATGTAAATATACCAGACTTCTTTCACTCTGGCTCCTCAGCAACTCTACACAGGCTGTGTTATTTGAGTATTGGACATCTGGACTCTGTTTCCCTTTGTGACAGTCAAATCCTTCTGAAAATTCTATGTATGCCAGAGATGGAGATCCTCAAAATAGTAAACAAAGACTATGTTGTCAAATGCCATGAATGCCTCTTTCCTTTCTTCCTTTCCCATTTTCTTAAAAATACTGAAAAGCAAGACTGACTTCAGTGCTTATGCCTGATGCACTTAAATTAAGCATTTCAGCCTCCTAAGAATTTGGACGGTCACTAAAGTTATGTTGTATTGAAATGGAAGTCACACCTGAAGTGTGCCTGGGAGATGCCTCGTGTTGCATCCTCTGTGTTCCAGACAACTGGTTCTTCTATGCATTGTGAGAGAAGAGCAGAGCCAGACCACTTTTTCTTTTTCTTTTTTTTTTTTTTGGCTGTGCTTTTTGATTATTAGTACACCAAATCTTACGTAAAAAAAATATAATGATATAGTTTGCCATATGGTGAAAATGTGCGTTACCTGGAAGCTGCAGCCTATACCTGTAGTAACTGTTTCTGAATCTTTTGACGTGGGTAGTGGACAAGCTGACTAGAAGAGCAGTTAGGTCTGCTACTTGGGAATAAGGAAGAATGGATTTGGGGTATATGACAGCTTTGGCAGCAGCAACTGTGAAATAATGACATTTAAAATTATCAGGAAAGTGAAAGCTGACAACAGAACCACCACCTTGGGCTTCAGGAGAGCAGACTTCAGCTTGCTCAGGAAACTGGTAGGAGGGATCCTGTATGAGGCAGACTTGAAGGAGAGAGGAACCCAGGGGAATCTGGCTGGTCTTCACTGACAGTTTCCTCAATTCCGTTCCTCAGTCTCTTCCACTCTGATATGCAGGAAGTGGGGAATGCAAGCAGATTGTATGGAAGGTGAAACCAATAATGAGCATACTGTGTGGGAGGAATACAGAAAGTTTACCTGAGCATGTAGGGAATTGGGAAGGCCAGAATTCAGTTGATGTTGAGATGTTTTGGGGATGTAAATAGCCACAGAAAGGACTTCCACGGTCTGGTGGCAGTGGAGGAAAAACTAAGGAAAATGTGGCCCACCTGCTGAGCGAAGCACAGGATGTAGTGGTCAAGGATATGGAAAACACTGAGGTGTTCATTGCCAGATTTGCTTCAAATAAGTTATTCTCTCTTAGGCCTGGACTCGCAGTTCCCTGTGCCTAGTGGCAGTGTTTGAGGGAGTGAAATACTACATGTGATGGGAGAAGATCAGTTAAGGGATCTGTTAAATAAAACTGTACTTGCACAAGTCCAGGGAAAGCAATGGAGCGCATCCGAGATCCTGAGAGGCACAGCTAATGGTGTTGCAGTGCTGCAATCTGTCACTTGAAGAGTTCCACCGTGGCCGTACATGGCTGGAATTGGGTGAGCACCAGGCTTATGTTCACAAAGGGTCAATAGGAGCCCTGGGGGGTCAGTCTTGCCTTAGTCCCCTGGAAAATTATGGCAGAATTAGATTATTCTTGAAACCATTTGTAGGTATATGGAGAACAAGGAGGTGATTTGGACTAGTCAGCTTGAATTTTCTAAAGGCAAATTAGCGCTGACCAACTTGATTGCCTTCTGTGGTGAGATAACTACCTTGGTGGCTAAGTGCAGTGGCTATCCTTTGTCTTTATTTTTGATGTTGTCTTCCGCAGTGTTCCTCAAGACAAACAGGAAAGCAGTCGGCTGAGATCTGCCAGATAGATGTAAAAGAGGTTGTGCACAAGGACCAGTGATTAGTAGTTGTTAAGTCCAGATGGTGGCCATCTAATACTAGTGTTCCTCTGAACATCCACACTGTGAGAAAGTCCAGTTCTTCCATTCTTTGTATCTTTCTGTAAGCATCTCCATAAGAATATCCTGGCTATGTAGCCTTCAGAAAGCTTGTGGACTTTCAGGCTGACACATCATTGTCCACCTAGCCATATATGACTATAGTAATGCTGGTTTTGAGATCCCACGCTTGTTCTTCTTTTGTTACTACTATTGGCAGTCATCTGGCTTCCTCTACATGAGCTGTGCTATGGCTTTCGATTTTGCTTTCTGCTCCATTGTACATCGTGCAAGTGTCTGCAGTCCTTTGCTTAGCAGTGTCCTTACATTGCATGTTAACTTTTACAATGAGAGAATGTAGTGTGTTTTGCTGAGCTCAGTTTGGTTGTGTGATGCAATTTTGTTGAGTTTTAGGTTGGTTGCTTATTCTTTAGATTTTTATAAATGCAGGAATAGATGTGCACAATGCATCTAACAGGTTGTGCCATGCTATATGGAAAGCCAAAGGAAATTGCATCCCAACTCGCTGAGGTCATTGGCTTTATGCTCTGAGTATTGTTATCATTAGATGGGCTTGTATAGCTTCACAGCTACATTGAGCATCTTGGTTGTGTTAGGGACACTTGTTTTGTGAGGCAAGAAGGGCAAGAGAAGAAAGACTGTAGAGACCAGAACATGGTTTCTCTGGCTTCTGTCCACAAGCAGCCTTTAGGAGCAATTGAAACTGAGCTCCTTGAAGATATCAAGCACCCATAATTATCAGTTAAGTATTTAGTAAAACATCAGAAAAAATAAATAGGAAGAGCACACTTTCCTTTTCAGGAGGGTTGTTGCTTTCTCATGGGAAGAAAACCTCTTCACTTAGGGCTAATATTGGTTTTGGATCATGTTTTAGTCAGGTCTGGAACACAGGTATAAGAAGTTTTACATGTGGAGAAGTGGGAAGTATTTCTGTGTTCAATATGTGTCTTAAAAGGCATAAGTGCCAGAGCTCAGGCTGGACTCTATGCTTAGACTCTTTTGATGCCTGACATTTAAAACTGTTATTGGTTCCACGACAGGTGAGCTGTGATGGTTTGCATTACAAGTCAAAAGAAACTTTTTTTTGGTGCAAACCTTTGTTTATCCAGCTTCTGCATATGCTGGATTATGACTATTGCGTGAGCATGAACTAGTGAGAGATGCAAGATATTCTTAGTGGTCTGAAAACACCAGAGCAAGGCATTTGGTCTGTCAGCTCCAGTGTCTAAGAGGTGAGGCCGAGAGTGCCTGTATGAGCTAGACTGTGGAGCTTTGCAACAGACATTTGCCTTCTTGGTCAGGAGCTTTTGGTCTATCTGACCATCTTCATCTAAAAATTTTCTGGAGGCTGTGATAAGCTACTCTCCTCATCTCTTTCCTGTGAAAAAGAACCAACGCATTTAAAAGCAGAGGGACTGTGGTGCCTACTGTAATCTGATTTTATAAAGCATAAAAGTGATTTAATATGTTAAGTGACCCCAAAATTGCTTTATTTGTTACGAAATGGGACATAAAATGCATTGAAGGTATGTACTTTCTCAGCTGTTCTTTCTACTGCCGCTTGCCCAAAGCACGATTTTGTTTATTTTGACTTGTAAAGCTGTATCTGGAGGTTCATTTTGCATGCATGATATTTCTGGTCATTTTGCATAAAGCTCAATATCGAATCTTTTGAGTTGCCTGAGGCAGGATTTTTTGAACAACCTATTCTATAAAACTTAGATATCTAAGATCTGGTAGTCTTGACTGTGTTTTCACATCCCCTTCCAAATAACACTTTTGTACATTGTGAAGCAAAACAAATGTACGATTGATCCTATCCTGGAAACATTCAAGATGAGATTGGATGGGGTTCTGAGCAACCTGATCTAGTTGAATATGCCCCTGCTCACTGCAAGGGGGATTAACTAGATGACCTTCATGATGTCTTCCAATCCAAACCATTTTATGATTCTGTGATGACTTCTCTGATACCTCATATATACTTGCCTAAATATCTAACATGTCTGTTCTAGGTAAGGGCTATCAGAGCAACCATTAGAAATGCGTGCTTATCTCTCAAGATTTTTCTTAGAATAAAGAGCAGTTCACACTGAAATAATTTGAGTGTCTGTGTATTTAGGACCTGCTCTCAAAGACAGTTGAAAGATTTTCATCATTTAGTTTGCAGTTTATAGGGCTTATTGAATTTCTTGCAGTTATTAGGGCTTATTGAATACTTTAGATTTCTGTGTGCATATTCTGCCATGGTTCAAGCAAGATCTAATGGTGTTCACTTGTGGACATTCTAATAAGATATCATAGCTGTTACATTCCTCAGAGGGTTTTTAATTTATATTTAATATTTGTACATTAATTACTTTACAGGAGTAATGAAAGTAGAGTGAATTTGAAGGTAAGCACTCAAAAGTTGATATTAGTATTTAGGTTGTCTCTGGTCTTACTGCCTAGATGCATCATAAGTTGTGATCTTTATTTATCTGATCATAGGTTGTCATTGTCCAGCAGTCTATTTCTTCCCGTGCATAAGATGCACATAACTAGTGCTGCTGTTCGGTTTTTTATTTGGTGTGTAGCATTACTCCAGGCTTATTGCCCAAGATCTAAACACACTACTGAAAACAGCTTTTCCAATTCATTGTTTTGAGTTTTCATCCTTGTCTTTTTAATGATATTTCAGCTCTCCTGGGCAATTACGTGATGTCACAGGTAGAAAAATAACTACTTGCCTGTCTTATTGATCCTGTTCCTAGCTTATCTAACCTGTTAGGCCTTCCTCTACCATGGGGTTGACTGCTTCACAACCTAATCCTAGCACAAGTATATTTCAATCTTGAAATACCACAAACAAAAATCATCGCATTGCAATTCAGAGATTGCACTCTGTTTATTCAGAAAGAAAATATTTGACAACCTGAATTCAGCTGAAAGAAGTGAATAGATGAGTGGTGTGTGAAGTTATGGGCATACAATCATTGAGAAGAAGCTTGATATATATGAATGGGGTCAAAATCTTGGCAGCTGTCAACAGTTAGGGATAGAGACCTCAGGATGCAGGACTAGAGGATGGCATTGGGTGGAAATCCTTACTACTGCAGGCAACTGGAACATATATATTCCATAAAGCTATAAGATGGTTAACTTCATCCTAAAAGTAGTATGAAACAGAAAAGCGATGCACCTGTGTAATTCTGGCTGAATAGCCCTTGAATCTTTCCATGGGTACAAACACTCTAATTTTTCACCTAGATGCAGTTGTGACTGATACATACCGGTGCCAGTGTTGTCCTTTGACTTGAAATAACTCTCCTGGTTCCAAATGTACCTCACTCTTTCACATAGCTCAGCTGGAAGATGAATGAGTGAGAGGGAAAATAGTTTCTCTCAGCGAGTTTTAAAACTATCACTGCCTTGGGAATCTTATGATAAGGAATTGAAAAAAAAATTGAGTGCAAAACATAACTCATGAGTATATATATGTCGGTTATTACTGTGCAATGTGTTCCACATAGAAGAGTTGATGTGTCAGCCCCAGTCTCATTTGAGCATTATTAACACAAGTTGTAATGGGAAACCAGAAATAGACCATCTCTGTGATACAATCAAAAATAGACTGCTCTTAAAGGTTTTGCGTGTGCATAAAAAGTTTGATTACATACCATTCCAATTCAGAATATAATATTCTTTGCTTGTGAAACTGTATCTCAAGGGGGGATGCTTTTCAGTTTATTTTGCTTGTGGGTAACAGTGTTATGACACCATAATTTCCTGACTCTTCTTACAACAAGACTTTTCAACAGCTGGTGAACTGGCTTTTGAGAGGTAAAGTTATCTTTGCCTGTATGTGTACTTGTAACTAACATAAATGGTAAAAAATGAAATAAAAAAAAGAAAAACAACCACCAACCCCAAGCAAGCAAAAAAACACCCCCAAACACACCTAACCAACCAAAACACTACCACTCTTCCAATAACAACAACAAAAAGTATTTCTTGCCTTTATTAATTACCAGTTGTGCTTCTGTCTCTTAATAGTGTGATGCTCATGTGTGTGGTAGGCAACAGAGAACTTTCTTCTCTTGTTTCCCCAGTAGGCAGGTTGCTTTCTTCAATGCTGAACTAATTTGCTCTTAGTGTGAGTCAGAAAGACCTGTCTGAAGCTATGGCTGGGGGAGCTGTGTGGAAGACTTGCTTCTTAAGGGGTTAATGATCTGGAATTTCACACATAATGCAAAATGATTATGCTGTAGGCATTCTCTGCGCATTTTCTCACTGATCACAAAAGACTTTTGTTTGATGTACTAGAATGGTCCATAGACGAAACATAGCCTGTTCTTTTAATTGGATGGAAAATAACTCTGCTAATTGCAGAAAACTGAATAAAGCAGTTGGTGCTACATGCCAAATGATAAATCTTTTACAAGAAATATACCTTATCCTTTATATGCATCAAAAGAATTCTAGTATAAATGTGCAATACAAATGAAGCTGACTTACTCAGAATCAAGAGACTTAAAAATTTTAGATGGCATGCTTACCTGAGGTGTGTTAGTGTTTGTTTTGCAAGCTAGCTGGTGAACAAATTGACTTTGCCCAAGAGAAGGATGTGACTTAGTGCTTGATGAGAAAGATGCTATTTCTTTAGCATTCCTCCAGCAGAACAGCCTCTAATGCAGAAGAAAAGAGCAACACATTCCTATCCACCCCCAGCCTGTGCGGCAAAGGGAAGAGTTGGATGACCTTTTGATAATGACTTAGCACTTGGTGTGGAGGATCACGGATTTTTAAGATCATGACCCTAGCCTGTCCCATGTTGACAAGAGTGGCTTGCATTCACTAATTACTTACTAGTAGGAATTTAATAAATAAAGGAGGCTCTGAAGGGTAAAAATGCCCTTCTAGCATAGCTTTATTCCTTTTCTACTTCTGGTGAGGAAATAATTATCACTAGTGATGGTTCTTAGGTAAACACCTCAGCATCCTGGTAAAAA
>WAAB01006599.1:506608-535325 GCA_013389865.1 Piaya cayana | reverse complement strand
AAAAAAAAAAAAAGGGAAAGAGTCCCTCCCCCCCCGCCGCGGGTCTCCGCGGAGCCCACTCACCGGGTGCCGAGCCGAGCGGGGCTTGCGAGGGGCGTGAGGGGCTCAGGGGCGGCCCATGGCCGGGCGAGCGGGGCGAGGAGATGAGGCGGCCCCGCTGCCCGCCGGTGCTCCCGCTGCCCGCGGCGGCGGCTGCTGCTGCTCGGCGCTCGCTCCCAGCCCCTTATATACCGGCTGCAGCCGGTCTCCGCCGGCGGCTCCGCAGCGCCATGTGCGCGCCCGGCCCGGCTCGCCCGCCTGTGCGGCGGAGGGCGGCGCTGGGGGGGGGGAAAGGTTGGGGGAGCAGAGTCCCTGCCCCCTCCAGCACCCCGGCACCTGCCGGAGCGGCCCGGCTCCCCGCACCCACCGCCGAGCCCCTCCCGGACCCCCCGCGCCTCCCGCCGGGCTCCCCCACGGCCCCCGCCGCACCCCCAGCTCCCTCCTGGCCTCAGCTCCCTCCTGTCCCCCAGCAGCTCTCTCCAATCCCCCTCAGTCTCCCCCATCTCCCTCTACTTCCCCTCACTTCCCTCCGGTCACCTCCTCTCCCTCCTGTCCCCATCTCCGTCCAGTGCCCCATCTCTCTCCAATCCCCCTCCACTCTCCCCATCTCCCTCCTGTTCCCCCACCTCACTCCTGCCCCTCCATCTCCCTCCAGTCCCCAACAGCTCTCTCCAATCCCCCTCAGTCTCCCCCATCTCCCTCCTGTCCCCCATCTCCATCTGGATCCCCCATATCGCTCCTGTCCTCAGGTCCCCCGCATCTCCCTGCTGTCCCCCATCTCTGTCTGGTCCCCCCCACCTCCCTCCAGTTCCCCCCATCTCCCTTCTGCCCCCCAGCATCTCTCTCCAGTCCCCCTCAGTCTCCCCCATCTCCCTCCTGTCCTCCTCAGCTCCCCCCCATCTCCCTGCTGTCCCCCATCTCTGTCTGGTCCCCCCCACCTCCCTCTGGGCCCCGCCGGCAGCAGCAGGATGCCTCCAGTTCAGGGGTTGCCAGGCAAGTGTGGGTGCAGCAAAAGCCCTGTTGTGCAAAGAGGGGACACAAATGGGGGACAAACAAACACACCCCAGGGGTTGCTGGGGTGAGAAACCAGGGGGAGCGACAGGGGAACCCGCTGAAACGTCTCTGTTTTGGTGCCAAAGTCTTAAACCCTTTGTAGAAAAGGCCTCGATCCGATACCTCCCACCTGACACCTAATGGGATGAGATATTGCAATTGAGGTGCCAGCAACTGATATTCCTCTACACTTCAGGTCATTTACCTCCCTCCCCCTTGCCCCACAGCAGAGGGATGTGGTGCTGGGAGCATCCTTAGGTTGGGGCTCAGAGCAGAGTGGGCGCCCACTCTTTTTTGCCATACAAGGTGCTCTCGGTCCCCTTCTCCCGCGTTGCGGGCAGCACTTGTCTCTGGTTTAGGGGGAAACATCTCCCTTGTGCAGGGAGCTGAAAAAGTAGCGATTCGTGAGTCAAACTGGAAGCCGGGTCATCTCTCCACCTGTATGGTGGGGGATGAAGGGCAGACATCTAGCATGGAGAGTCTCCCGTGGTGCCCGGCAAAGGGGGTGGAACTAAAGCAATAAGAACTTCAGGGTTTCCCCTAAATTTCCCTGAAAACAGTAGAAAAAGAGGAAAAAAGCTGACAGTGCTGTGTTTCCTGGCTCACTGTGCCACAGCCACCACCACCACTGCATCCTGGTGCTGGCCTCGATGTGCTGGGAGCTCAGGGATGCTGCCAGGGAGGTTTGGGAGCCGCTTCTTGAGCCCATTCCTCAGGGCTTTTGGGAAAGTGACTTTTACCCACAGATCAGAGCGGGACGGTAACCAGACTCCTCCTCGCCTGCCCTCCAGCATTGGCCTGAGACCCCACCTCGGTTTGCTGGGTTAAAGTGGAACCTGGTGATTCTGGTTCGTAGCCCTGGATAAACTACCCAGGTTAAGTATGTTCCTTCAGTGCCGCACTCGTCAGCAAGAGCCAATGTGTTTGAGTTGGCAGGAGTCCCTTCCCTTCCCTTGCCTTTCTTTTTTTGTTTCACCATGGGTGTCGCTATTGGGGAAGCGCAGGTAGGGGCAGTAGGGTCAAAACACTGCAAACTTCTATCAAATCAGGCAAATGAGCTATTTTTTTCACTCAGCAACTTTGAAAAAGCTGCTGCTAATTTCTTATGGAGATACTGGTCCAACAGCTGCTGCCTCCAGCAAGCTGCCAACTCGTCCTTGCAGGGAGGCTTCAGCAGCTTCACCCCTCAGAGTCCCATCCTAAACAAGCCAAAAATCCGAGTGCTGGGCTTTGAATCATAGAACAACCAGGTTGGAAGAGACCCACCGGATCATTGAGTCCATTGGGACCAATGGGGATTGTGTTTTGGGTGTCTTTGGGGAGTCATATATCTCCTCGTCTTGCAGGAAACCCCTTTCTCCAAGGGATTTTGCCTTTTGGGTATATGGATAAAGGCCAAGCACCTTGTCTGGCCTCGAAGAGCTGATATCCCGTTACACAAGCTTTTCCGTGAGAATGGGTCACCCTCCCCGAGCTGTAATAATCCTCCCTGGCAGCCGCAGTGCAAGTGGTTGTGGGACAACAAAAGAGGTTTGTGCCTCCAGGGAAGAAATAAGAATGCAAATATCTTTGGCATGAAAAAACAAAAGCGATTTGCTCCTTGGTATTTCTTGTCAGTGCTTTGCATCTGTCTCTGCTTCACCTTCTCATTCTTTTCCTTTGGGCTTTCCAAGTGCAATAAGACTTTGGGGAGCGAAGGGGGCAGGAGGAATGACAACAGCCTCTCCAACCTTCATGGCTCTGCCAAGAAATGCTTTTTCCCCTTACATTATTCACCAATTTTGATGGGATTTCCCCTGCTGTAGCCTTTGGAGAGGGCTTGGCCGTGTTTTGCTGGGACACTTCGCCCTGGTGCATCCATTGTGGATCCATCCCATGCCAGGCAGCAGCTGGGACCAGGATGTGCAGCTCCATCTTCCCAGGGATTTCTGCACCGGTCCCGGCTGCGTGGCTGATGTTGGAAGGCTCTGTAGCTCATAGCAAAGGAGAGCAAGCATTCCTGCGCTGGGCATAAATCAGCCGGGAGCTGGAAAACAGGGCGGGCTGCAAAGAGAAAGGGAACGTGGGCCCCTGCTTTCAGTCACCGGATGGGTCAGGGACTTCCAGTTCATTTATTCTGCTGGGGTTCACCCAACCCTGCTCGGCATGTGTAATGTTTTTTTCTGAAAGACCTAGCAGTTAGATGGGTGAAAAACATTCTCCTGTCTCAGGAGCTGGCAGAAATCCTAGTAAATCTGCAGAAGTATGTTTTTGTCGGTGCTGCTTATTCTGGTAGGGGAACTAGTATAAACTATTCCAGTAGAAAACCTTTTCCTGGAATAAAGTCTTGACTCTGTTCAGAGCATTGTCAGGACAGTTGTACCCGGAATGGAGCTTTGCTGGTAAACATACTGGTACTAACGAGTCCTAATGAGGCAAACAGAGCTTGTGCACCCTCTACCCCACAGACAACACCCCCCCAGAAAGCACCTGCTGCCCTTTGCTGTGCTCAAAGCAAAAATAATATCAATACGTGGCTAATTTGCAAACAAAACATGGATATTTTATTCCTCCCCCCCATGAAATCCTAGCTGTCCCTGCTGGGCTGTGCCGCCATCCATCCCCTCCAGGCTGTGGCTGGGCATTCCCCGGTGGGATTGGGGTCAGTGCCACGGGCCACATCCCCATCCTGAATCACTCAGTGGCTGCGGAGTCAGTTCACAGCTTGAGTGATGACTTCTGCTTGCCTGCCTCAGTTTCCCTCACCCCAGCTGGCGTGAGGGGTGATGCTGGGAGCCCCAGGGTGGTCCTGGTATAATAGCGGGTGCCCACTCTGCTTTGAATTTCTTATCGCCCGCTGTGTCCTTATCTCCCTGCTCCTGGCAGCCACGTTGGGGATGCCTGCTGGGTTTTTCAGCAGGAGAGCAGGGCTGTCAGCGCAGGTTTGGGCTGGAGGTCAGAGCTGTGATGCCCCAGGCAGGGTGTGAGCCCCTGGTGCTGGCAGGGGACAGCTTGGCACAGCCAGCACAACAGAGCGTGCTTCAAAGGGCAGCAGGTTTTTTCTGGGCTCTGACTGCTGCTTTGCTCTCCAGGCAGGCGTGAAAATGTGAAAGAATGTGAAAAATGTGAAAATGATCGTGCTGGCCCCAAGATTTGTAAACTTCTGGTTAATGTGTAATAAATACATGACAGATACTCCCAGTGCTGGGCTGGTGACAGCGGCTGCTCAGTGGTGGCATGGCTGGTGGTGGCATCCCCAGCAAGGAGGCATCTCCTCTGCCCTGCCCCGGGGCCAGCCCCAGGGTGTCCTGAGCAGTACTGGTTTTGGAGCTTTTCTAAACTGGTTTATCTTGTTTTGATGTCTTTCTGTGAGCCGCCTTGTCTGACTTGAAAAAAATGTACCTTATTTTAGTTGTTTAGTTCTTTCCTGCTACAGGGTGGGTGCTGTGAAGCCCAGGTGCTCAGCATCCAGTCGGAGCGATGCGGGCACTCGCAGCCCAGTGCTGCACGATGAGGAGTGTGGTGCTGGTTCTCCAGAGACCTCAATTCCTGGCTGTGATATTACCCAGGTAGCTCATGGAGCTGTAACCGGTGCAGTATTTTCTGCTTGGCACAAAGTGAGGTGCCACTGCAGCCAGCTCCTCCCTGTCATCACCCTGGGGCATTCTCTTCTGAATCACTTTTTTTTTTTTGCAAAAATAGCTGAAAGACAGTCCTCCAGCTCTGCGTGGGTCTAGTTGCAGCAAAGCTACGGGGAGCAGAGATGCTGTCAAAGCAAGAATAGCTAAAAGTTGGTCTTCCAGCTCTGCACTGGTCCTGATGCAGCAGCAAGCGAGGACCACAGCTCTTCCTAGGAGGCTCCCCTCGACGGCGCTGGCACTGCCCGAGGACGTGCGCAGCATGATTTAGGAGCAGACCCAGCAGAGCCTGGACTCGCCCAGGAATTCAAGATCAAAAGGGTCGGAGAGGCTGCTCTGCAAGGAGTGTGGAACAGAGCGCGCTGGAGTTGATGCCAAGGGGCGGCCTCGTGCTCTGCTGGGGTTTGGACCTGCTGGGATGAGGATAGTTCTGCAGGAGCCTGGCAAGAGCCGCGCCATGTGTCCCGCATTCCACAGGCCAAGATCCTCCTCTCCTCCAAATGACCTCTGAGCATCAGACATCGAGAAGTTTCATCTGATGCTAATGCATAAATATCAGCTCTGCATGAGTTTCCCCTGCGATTCAGAGAGAAGAGTGTCCTTTGCAAATGGATTTTGCTGTTTTTGTTAGCCGTGTCATCCCGGTGTCCCTCCCTAGAGTAAACGGGAATGACGGAGGTTCATGGGTGAACATGCGTTTGGCTTTCTTGGGTTTTGCTCAGTTTTTCTGGGCAGTTGCAGGTGCCAATGAGGGGTCCCTTGTGCGCGTTTTGTGGTGCTTGGGCACCCTGGTCAAATGGGATGGGGTCTGACACGGGGAGGATGCTCGGACAGGCTGGAGCTTTGTGTGGTGACCATGCTTAGCCTGGTAAAATGGCTCAGGAGCTGCTGGATGCTGGTGAAGGTGCCGAAGGGTAGGATTATGTTGTGCAGCTTCCTGGAAAGGGTAAGCAGCAGCCGCCTTAGGCACGGCTCAGCTGGGATGGTTACGTGCAGCTAAGCTGAACTTTGTTGCTTTATTTCCCCCCCCAAACCAGTTCCAGTGCCGGGCGACCTCCTGCTCCATCGCCCTGCTGAGAGCCCCTAGGCCATGCCCGCGTTAATCCATGCTGTTTCTATGAAGCCGGTGGCTCAAATCCATGTTTTCCTCAGTCCAGCTGGGCTCAACCACTGCATGGGGGTGTTAGGCTGAGACAGGGATGCTCCTTTCAACACGCCGTCCCCAAAGAAACCCCAAGGGCTTCCCAAAGAAATTGCAAAGGGAGGTTTTCTATGGGAAAAGAAAAGCAACTTAGCTGCTGTCAAACATATCCACATATGAAATCTGAGTGGTTCTTGCTGCTTGGCAGTTCAGGGTGTGAGGGGTGTGCCGTGAGTTTGCAGAACGGGAGCTGGGCTTGTGGGCTTTCTTCAAGCAGCCCCCTCACCCACCACATCCCACCCTGCTAATTCACAGCTTCGAGGCCCTCAGATGGGAGTTTATAAATTGATGCTCTGGGCTGTGAATTATGAATGGAGTCACATCCCTAAGTGCTGCGCCGATAGTCCTGAAGCTGCTGCTTTGAGCGACAGCCCAAAGCTTTTAAAGATGTGAACAATGATACCTGGGAATAATTTGTCTTGCCAAACCTCTTGACCTGTGAACAGGCCTCATCGTATTCCGTCTCCTGTCCTCTCATTCTCACCTTCTCTTATTTTACTTTCCAGTGCTCCCTTCTCTTGTGACCCTCTCAGTTTGTATTCATGGACATCATCCTGCTTGGCTGCGTTCTCTGTCCCATGGGGGCTGCATCCTCCAGGGCGTGTTCTTCTCCCAAAGTTGCTGGTGCCAGCTGCTGATATCTGCCACATCACTGGTCCCAGCTGGGTTCCACTGGTCCCCCAGCCACCCCCACCTGGGCACAGATCCCCACACCATCCCCATGACCAGTGCCAAGCTCCACACGCAGGGCTAAGCAGGGTTTTAGCAAATCTCTGCAGGTTCACCTCCCTTTAGCTGTAACTTTGGGGTGAAGATGTTGTGTCTCACAACTCCACCTCTGCCATCAGTCTTTGGGTTCTTGTCCTTGAGCCTTTCCACCACTGGAGGCCAAATCCGCGTACAATATGCTTAATCCTCTAAGCCTGGATATTTCTGGGCTTTATTGCCTTCTGGATTTGCCTGAATTCCTGCATTCTTACCTCCAGGAGCGGCTCCATCTCGGTGGCCGGCAACTGGGCTCCTGCGTGCTCTGACCCACTGGCAGGAGCGGGTCACCACGAGGAGTACTACATTTAAAAAAAGGAGCTTTAGAAACTTCTCAGTTTTTTGTAAATGAAGGCAAAGCCCTGCACCCTGCAGCTCTTGGAGGGCTGGTGAGAGCCCTTGGTAAGCCGGGAGGGAGCAGCGCTGCTCCCTGGGGGTGACAGCACCAAGGATTGATTCCCAATCACCCCATCCCAAGCAATGGGTACGGAAAGGGGCACTCTGTTTCCAGTCCTCTCCAACTGAGCCATCATGAACCAGCAGTGAAAAAATACAGCTTCAAAGGCTTATCCTAGCATCCAGATAGGTGTTCTGCCCTGGGCTGGGAGGCAGAAGGGCTCCACAGGTCCTGATTGTGTTTCTCTTTCACAGGGTAATGAAATCGTACAAAGTGAAGGACGGACCGACGTAAGCTGGCAGAGCTACAGCAGCTGCTTATCCACCTGAACCAAGGGAGGCCGGTGTTTCCATGAACCAAGGAGCAGGGTCTGCAGGGAAAGAGCCGTTTTTTAAAGACGAACATCCCCTTGGCTGTGGTGAGGGGAGAGGAGCCGCTGCTGCAGGCCAAGAACGCTTCTGGAGGGAAAAATACCGCTTTGGTTTGGTGTCTAATTAGTTATTTACCAGGAAGGAAGGAAAGTTAAAAATAGGGTGACAGTGACTTCAAAGGGTGTTTTTGACTTCTAAGAATAACACCTTTGCTGGCACTGATTTCAGGAATATCAGCTGCACTTGGGTGTGAAAACCAAGGATGTTGCAGCTTGGTCAGTAGCTGAAGGTGCAAACAGGAACCCCCTGGCCTTGCAGGAGCAGCTAAACAGGGGACGCGTGCATCGCTGAGAGGATCTGTGGAGAGCTCAACAGCACCCGTGGGGACACAGCGGAGGGAGTGTCGAAAAGATGAAGCCACCGGTGCCCCAGCGTGGGTGTGAGGGGATGTGTGGCACCATGAGGACCCTCTCCCTGCTGGCAGTGCTGGTGCTCACCGTGGCGCTGGCTGGGCTCTCGGCTCTCCCAGCAGCGTACGGGCAGCCCAACTTCATTGTCATCCTGGCGGATGATGTGGGCTGGGGTGACCTTGGGGCCAACTGGGCAGAGACAAAGGAGACCCCACATTTGGATGAGCTGGCTGCCGAAGGGATGAGGTAACGTCTGTCCCCCCTCTCCACTCCTCTCCAAGCTTACTCTGTCCTGCAACAAAGGGGGTTTCCCTCCCTCAGCAACTCGCAGGCAAAGGGGGTTTAGCTGTTGTGGTTTTGGGTGCATGGGGAGGGTGGTCAAAGCTTGATATGGCAGGGTGAGGGTTCATCCATCCCTGCTGGGACCTGTGAGCGTCATTCCCTGCTCCAGACCCTCATCCCTGTCATGGAAAGTGATGTAAGCAGAGGAGAGGGCAGGGAAACGGCAGTGTTAGACCATGCAGGGGTCTTTTTTGATTTCTAGGTTCGTGGATTTCCACTCAGCTGCCTCCACTTGCTCACCGTCCCGTGCCTCTCTGCTCACGGGGCGCCTCGGGGCACGCAACGGGGTGACTCACAACTTCGCCATCACGTCGGTTGGTGGCCTCCCCCTCAACGAGACCACCCTGGCTGAGGTCCTGCGGGAGGCTGGGTACAGCACCGGGGCTATAGGTAACACGCACTGTGCCAGAGGCACCTCCGAGGTGGGGGGTGATGCTGGGGGGCTGAAGATGCCCATGTCCATCCCCTGTGGAGGAAATACTGCAGGTAGCCAGGGGAAATGCTTGGAGTTAAAGGATCACGTGGAGAGATTTTGCACACACACCCCTTGGATTTTGCAATCCTAAGCTTTAAAATCCTCATTTTCTAACATACAGAGTTGCCTGAAGTTCAGGCCCACCCTAGTTCTGCATTTAAGCTCTAATTCTTCACCTCGCATGGAATGCACGGGATTTTCCTTAGCAAACATGACTGCACAGCAGCTCTACCCTGCCGTGGGTCCCCCAGCCTGTGCAAACCCCAGCCTGTACCGAGCCCTTTCCATCTGCAGCTCCTGTTGCTCGCACACATTGTGATGGCAGAAAAGTCCTTGCTTTCTCCTTTCCTACTTAGCTTTTGCTGCTCGCCCTCTTGGATTGGTGCGTTCAGTGGGAGCAAGCGTATGCCAGAGGTCAGAGGATGAAGCTGGTTGTTCTAGAGGGGTTAGGAAGTCACCTCCTCTGAATACAAATGCATGAAAGCCTTTGAGGGCTGAAGGCAGTCGATTTGCACAGGCACGAGATACCTTATGCATTTTTTCTGCGTTTCTACAAAATAAAGGCATCCTGGAAGTGCAGCCAGCACAAACAAGGAGCCTTTCTTGTTGTTAGATTAAAGCCCCCAGCGCTGTGGGCAGCTCATAAGTGGTGGCTGGTGGTGGCTGTAGTTGCAGTAACCTCTGAAATGATGTTCTGTGATCTCCACACAGGCAAGTGGCACCTGGGACATCACGGTCACCATCACCCCAACTTCCGTGGTAAGTTCTGCACCAGCAGGGATGAGCCCATCACTCCGTAGTCACCTTGTCCCCACTGATACCCTTGCTTGCCCCTCAGGCTTCGACTACTACTTCGGGATCCCCTACAGCAACGACATGGGCTGCACGGACACCCCTGGCTACAACCTCCCGCCCTGCCCCTCCTGCCCACGGCACAATGTGGCTGCCAGGTACTGAGGTGTGGGGGTGATTCCAATGGCAGCACTGGGAGGTGGGCATTTGCACCAGCATCCCCATCCCCAGGAGATACGCTTTGCCCTGCTCACTTCACCTTATGCTCCATGCAGTCTGTTTTGCCCTGCAGGGTGCAGGTTGGGGAGGTGGGTTGGTCCCCAAGCACCTCATACCACATTGGCACCATCCTTCTTCCCACTCTCTGCCTTGGCTGCTCCTTTCTGCAAAGCCAGGAGAGCACCTGGACTCTGTGCCTGCTGTGGTGACAAGGGTGCGGTGGCTTTTTCCCAGCAGGGTGACCACAAAGGACTGTTACACGGAGGTGGCCCTTCCTCTCTTTGAGAATGTCACCATTGTCCAACAACCTGTCAACCTCAGCAGCCTGGCGGCGCGCTACGCAGAGGAGGCATCGCGGTTCATCCAGAGGGCAAGGTGAGCTGGGTCACCGCAAGAGTCTTCTGCGTCACCTTGGGGTGATGCTGGGGGAAACAGGTGTTACCCCACAGTTCTTGGGAAGGAGATCTGGGGTCTCCGTGGCTTGGCTTCCCAGCTGAGGAGGAGGAAGCCACTGAGGCTGTCGCTGGTGTCTCGCAGGGCTCGTTGTGGAGGCCTTTTGGTGCATTTCCTCTAAAGGGATCAAACGCTTTTAAAAACACTGTTTATGAGGAAGGTCAAAGCCTTTGAGCTGAGCTGTGCCTCATTCCTGGGGGTAGGATGTGGTGAGGACGGGAGAGAGGGAAACGCTGCCACTCCTCTGTCTTCCATCCCTCCATCCCTCTGTCTTCCATCCCTCCATCCCTCTGTCATTCATCCCTCCATCCCTCTGTCCTCCATCCCTCTCTCTGTGTGGTGGCACCAGGCAAGGTGGCTCTGCGGGGCGGTGGAGGTGGGAGGTGCTGGCAGCGGAATGTCACTAAATGGGTGCTCACAAGGTCAGAACAGCATCCAGAGGTGCTTAAACCCACTCCATATGCTCCTTTTTGGGGGGTAAAGTGCTCCGAGACCCCTGAGCTTCAGGGTCTGCCTTCCCCAGCCACACAAGGACAAGAGGAGACTGGGTGTGCTCTTCCCCAAGGAGCAAAGCGGCTCCTCCAAGACGACACCCCAAAGCCCTGCTGATGGGTTGTGTAATTTTAATCCCTATTACTGGCGGATTATGAGCTGTGATTTAGCAAAACACGTCCCTGCCGTGCGAGGAGGGGAAGCGCTGCCGGGCAGCTGTGTCAGAGCCCATCCCATGATTCTATGATTCTATGATTCTATGATTCTATCCCATGCCTGCCTCCAGGGATAAGACAGACCTGAGGAAGGACCACGGCAGGGGGATCCTGTGGGATGCTTAGGGAAAGGTTTGTATAATGCAAAAGCCAACGGAGGGCTGAGCAGGGAGCAGCCTGAAGGGAAATGGCTCCTTATAAGCCTGAGTACTGTTTCACTTGCACAATAACTATAGTTTATCCTCTTTGGATTCCATGAATTGGCCTCAGCGTGGCCCAGCCGTGCAGTCAGGATGCGTGCCGGTAACAGGGCTGGAGGGCAGCAGTTGTCCCTCCTCCTGTGCAAACCCCCAGGCTTCTTGGCTGCACTGATGCTGTTAAGCAGTGAAATCAAGCGGGTGAGCTTTGGGTTAATAGGAAAAACCTCTAAACTCCCAGTAGTATTTTGGGGTTATCTGCGTTCACGGAGAACAGGATTAAGCAGGTGCCTGCCTTTTCTCTCCTTCTCTTTGATGGCTTATTCCAGTTTTCCTCTGCCTGACTCATTCAGAATGGGCCAACAAAGGAACACTGGATTTGTCATCTCAGTGTTTTTTTAACCAGTCATGTTAAAATTGAGCAATTCGTGGCGGTGAGACTTAGCTCTGCCCAAGACGCGTGGTGAGCATGGGAGCAAAAGTCAAGGGCATGTGTCTTAAGTTATTAATTAAATGTTTGCTCAGCTTTCGAGAGAATTCTGATATGCTGATGTGAAAAGTAAGTGGGAATGCTGTGGGCATGAGTATCTGGTTGCTGGATTCCTGGTGCTCCCAGGTGGGATGTGAAGGAAGGGAAGCAGCTTCCAGCGCTCTAGGGTCTTGGGAATCCCAAGGAAAAAGGTGCTGCAGTCACAGATTTTCAGGGGTTCATCGACACCCCCCAAACCCCAGAGTTTGGCAAGGGCTGGGCAGGATGCTGGGGGGACACAGCCCTTTGCGGGGCTCCAGCCCCTCTGGGGAAGGATGAGGCAGCTCCAGGCAGGATGGGATTTACTGATTTTCCATCCTCAGGTGGGTGACGGGTAAAGGAAGGAAGTTGCTGAAACACACGTTGAAGAGGCCCTGAAAGCTTTCGGGAGACAGCGATGGGGCAGCCGAGCGCGTGCGCGGGTTGGGGCACGTCGCAGGGATCCGGCCCCTCCTCACCGTTTGCCATCCCACCCTTCCCCTCAGAGGTCCCTGAGGAAGAGCAGACCTCGTTGGAGGAGATAAATATAGTCGTAAACAAGAAAACAGGACGTGTCCAGTGACGATTTCAAAGCAAACAGGCAGTGGGGCAGCGCGTGGCGAGCAAACGTGCTGCTCTCCCTGTCTGGGGCTGCTCGGCAGTGCCGAGGACACCCTTGGGGTTGGTGTGGGTGTCCTGCTGCTCATGCTCTGCTAAAATCACCATCAGGGGCCAAGCGCTTGCTGGGGAGGGGGGAGAAGGGCTGAAATAGGCCCCGTGAGAGAGAATAGGGAGTTGTGTCAGTGGCTGGGGTGTCTGTGAGGTGTTCCAGAGGAAGAAATGAGCCTGTCTCCAATGGGAAGACAGTCAACAATGAGGGGACAATGTGGAGAGGTTTGAGCTGGAGCAGAGAAGTAGCTCACACTGGGACAGACAAGGGGAGCAGGTGCCTGAGGGTTTGCAGCCGGCTGATGCACACAAAGTGGTTTTCCTCCTGGGAGCTGTGGGACAGGTCTGTGTCTCCAGGCTCAGCCATGCCACCACCCCAGTGAGCTCTTCCCCTTCCCTGAACTACTCCCCCTCTTCCCTCTGCAGTGACAGCGGACGCCCCTTCTTCCTCTACCTGGCGCTGGCCCATATGCACGTCCCGCTGGACGTCCCTCTGCCCCACGCCTCGGGCAGGGGCATCTACGGAGCCTCCCTGAGCGAGATGGATGCCCTGGTGGGACAGATAAAGAAGGCTGCAGACGGTCACGGAAAGGGCAACACTCTCCTGTGGTTTGCAGGTACAGCAGGAGAACAAACTGTTGGGGGTGACTGTGGGAGATGCTGGGGACTGCACTGGTCCAGATCTAGAGTGTGCATGTGTGGGGGGTGCAGGACCCATATTTCATAGAATGGAATGGAATGGAATGGAATGGAATGGAATAGAATAGAATAGAATAGACCTTTAGCAAAGACCTTTAGTAAAGACCTTTAGCAAAGACCTTTGAGATCATCAAGAACCACCATACTTGCCTACTAATAAATCGTGACCCTGAGCACCTCACTCACCTGTCTTTTAAACACCTCCAGGGATGGGGACTCAATCGCCTGCCTGAGCAGCCTCTACCAGTGCTTGAAAGATCTTTTTGGTGAAGAAATTTTAATTAATGTCCAATCTGAACCAACCCTGGCGCAGCTTGAGGCCATTCCCTCTTTTCCTTGGGAGAAGAGACCAACACCCACCTCTCTACAACCTCCTTTCAGATAGTTTTAGGCAGTGATAATGTCTCCCCTCAATTTGTCCCCTGCCCTCGATGCCTCTGGGGAGCGATCAGCTGCCAGGAGGCATCACGTCATGGGGACGGGGCTCTCAAGGTGCTGTGGTCACTCAGCCAGGTGCCCACCCCGCCACCCCCCTTTGGCCACGGGCCTGAGCCAGCAGGGCCATGCCTAATTAAACCACAAATCCTCATTCATTAAGAATCCCAAATCCGCTCTCACTGAACAGCCACCCTAATGAGGATGTCGCGCTCCTGATGACAGGAACCGCTCCGCTGCTCATTAACACCCAAAGCTGGTGGCAGCTGCCCCCTCCGTGCCCCAGCTCCGCTCCAGCTCCTCGCCCAGGACTCAGGCAGCACCCGCCCTTGAAAATAAACTTCTACAAATAAAAATAAATAAACCCATTGCTCTTGCTAATGCAGTAAAGCATCGCTGAGATGGGAAGGAGGGGTGGAGGGGTTGCTTGTCCTTGCTTGCCTCCCATTGCTGAGGTGTGTCCCCCAGCCACCAGGCCCCAGTGTTGTTCACGGTGACATGTCTTTCTCTTGCAGGTGACAACGGGCCCTGGGCACAGAAGTGTGAGCTAGCAGGACGTGTGGGGCCCTTTGTGGGCGCCTGGCAGAGACAGCGAGGTAACCGGGCTGGGTGGGTGCTCTCTGTCCCTTGGGTGCGGGACGGGGGACGAGCACAAACCTCTTCATTGCCCATCGAGGGGAACCTGGGGAGCGTTTCGCCCCCAGCCTTTCTGCTGCCTTGCACTGACTCACTTTGGAGACACCCCAAAATGATTTGTCTTTCAAGCAGTCACGTTTTCGCATAAAAAAGCTACTGAGGGGGAGCTGCCCTCCGGTCCCTGTTATCCTGGAGCTCAAGGTGAGTGGCCGCTGCTTTCAGAGACAGATGCTCTCACTACCCAAGCACTGGGCCCATCAGCTCCATTAGTATTTGATGGGAATGGTTGGACTTGATGATCCGGTGGGTCTTTTCCAACCTGGTGATTCCATGAGGGTCACGCAGCCCCTCACCCTGCTGGAGGAGAGCTCCTGGCAGCCCTCCCAGTGCCGTGGGACTTTGCTTTTCTTTCTCTCCAACATTTTGGGTTTTTTGTTTTGGGCTTTTTTTTTAATTTTTTCTGCCTTTCCTCCTTTTCCGGCCAAGCCATCTGCTTGGTGGGATTTTTTTTTTCAGCCGGAGCGGCCAGAAGCATGCATGAGTCAGGCGTTTCCCACTTCTGCTTGTATTACGCAGTGTAAACGCGCGCTTGGTTCCCCTCTTTGCTCGGGGTCAGCAGGGAGGGAGCGGTGGTGGAGGGGCCGTGGGTGCCTCTTTCCTCCTCCGCTTCCTGACACCCCAACGATGCAACCGGAGCCGCTTCTCTGAGCAAACTGTGTGCTCGGCTGGCTCACTTTCCCATTCCCAGAGCCTTTCCTTCGCCTGGCCCTGGGATGAAATTGTAACCTTATTTTTTTTTTTTTTAGTAAACAAACCCTGCTGACGGCCTGGGTTGCTCTTGAGCAACCAACAGTCACAAGCCGTAGCAGATGGTACAGGCAGTCCAGTGTTCGGGAACAAAGCTAGGAAAACACAGCCCCTTTCCAGCATCTCACTGCCCTGCAAAAACACCCCAAGCCCTGCCACCGCGGGAGGAGGTCAGGCTGGCAGGGCTGGAGGAGCTGGCTGTAAATACCAGCTGGGAAGCATGACTTCTGAAATCCCTCGGCTGGTTGTTGTGTGGATGTTTTGAAAGCCAGTCTGGTCTTACTGTCCGCTGCTGGCGGGTCTCACGCTGCAAACACCCCCTGGTGTGGCTGCTGGGTGGCTGGGATGCTCGGCTGTGCCATCCCAGGGGTGAGGAAGAGCTCTTGGAGGGGCAGGAGGGCAGGGGAGGACAAGCTGCTCGGGACTCCATACATTTTGCGTAGCTTCGCCTTTCCTTTTAGGGTCCGACCTAAATTCCAGGGATGTTTTTCAGTGATGTTATATGGTCACTGGAGTCAGTCCTCTCTGGGAAGGAGCAGTATACCTGCATGTGCTGCCCTCCATTCTCCAGCTGGAGAGCTTCCCGCAGCCCCCAACCCACCTCAAAATCCCATCTCCTGCCTCACGGCCAGTTCTCCATCCCAGTTCTGGGATGGAGATGCACATTTCAGGGATGTGATGCTGTTTTGAGGCAGTTTGGGGAGGGTCCAGGCCCAGTGATCCTGTGCTGAGGACCTGCTGTGCATGGTGGGGCCAGGGATGTCATCCCAGTGAAGGGAATGCTCACTTCAGCTTTCCTGGAAAGTCACAGCTTTCACAGTCCCCACAGCAGCAGGACTGAATCATCCCTGCTCTGGAGAAAAAAAAGATTAGTTGGGTTTGGGCTGTTTCAGCCCCATTTACTGCCCAAAGCGTTCACGTGAGCTTGTTCACAGGTGGCTCCAGTGCCCGCCCAGCCAGAGGTACTTGGATAGCTGGGGGGAAATACTCACCTGAAGTCCTCCTGGAGACCCCTGACCACTGGAAAAGCCCTTGAAATGCAGCTGCTTTACTTAGAGGATGCGTTATTTAATATACCTGCTGAGGTGGCGGTTGCTGTTAATTGCTGTCATTTATAGGGCACCTGAAGGCAGGAAAGGCTGTAAGAGACGCGCCTTGGAAGCACTTTTATGTTTCCAGCAACCACAGGAGCCCCTGATGCTGTGTGTGTCCCACTGCTGCAGGGCCCAAAGAGATGTTCGCTGGGGGGAAATGCTAGAAGTGTGTGTGGGGAATGGGAGAGACTGGGGGGATGCCTGTCGTATGGTGACATTAAGGGCAGTGGGGTGAGGGTCCTCTTCCCTGGACTATTCCTTGTGCCACTATCACCGTGGCATCTGTGCCGTACGTGTCCTCCTCCACTCTGGGGCTGTGGGTGCAGCAGCATCGCTTGGGAGCAGAGGATCAACCTAGATGCCTGGATTTGGTGACTCCGCTGGGATGGGGACGGGCACGGGGCCACAGAGGGGTGCGAGGGGGCTGTGCTGCAGCAGGGACATCACCTCTCTCTTGGCTCTGCCTGGAGGAAATGGCTTTGGGCGAGTGCCGTTGCCATGTGCACGCTGAAAAGCGGGCACACAAAGGCTGCTCCTGGGAAGTTTGCTCAGTGAATCGGGTTGGGATTTTCTGTTTGCCCCATTCCCAGCCCTTTCCCCACCCCCAAGCTGCCAGGGGCCCTCTGGGCTACAGCCAGAGCAGAGGCCCTCTGATGCCCTTCCACCCATTTTGATGCTCAGCAACCTGATTTTGATGCTCAGTACTTACATTTCGGTGCTCAGCCTCCCCATTTTAGTGCTCAGCATCCTTATTTCAGCGCTCAGCATCCCAGATGAGGGAAGGGACCAGGCAGCCTCCCTGTGCCCTGTGTCTCAAACCCAAAGGCAGAGCAGGGCCATTTTGGGTGATGTCTTGGGAAACAACTGAACAGGTTAATTAGTCGCAGGAGGGTTATTAGCAGGATGGTATATTTAATGAAGCAGGTTTCCAGCAGGTTGGGGGGGCTCTCAGTGCTTTACTGGGTGCAGGGCAGCAGCCCCAGGCATAAATTCCTACATTTCCCAGCTGCTCCATATTCTCATCAAAAGTGGATGGAAATGGGGCAGCTCCAACACCTGGTTGTGTTTCTTGTTGCTTGTTGAAGCAGAGGAGAAACACAAAGCAGTGCCAAACTGAGACCCCTTTTTTCTCCTCTCCCTATTTCTTTTAAAAACTCTTGTAACTCTTTTTCTTCCCCTGACCCAGCTCCCTCTCCAGTGAAATCACCCTCCTTTGGGACCATTCACTCCCTCTCTGCCTTTGAGCCGTTCTTTTCCCAGGGAACCTTCAAGATCTGAGTTTTTTTTTCCAGTCAATGGGCAGTGGGATGCTGAGCGCTGCCCTTTTTTTCTTGCAGGTGGGAGCTCAGCAAAGCAAACAACCTGGGAAGGAGGACACCGGGTGCCGGCACTGGCGTATTGGCCCGGCCACATCCCTGCCAAGCAGACGAGCCGCGCTCTGCTCAGGTAAGAGCCTCACTGGATCCCATCGGGCAGCAGGGCAGCCCCTCTGTCCCCATTTGCAAGGATTCACCATCCCCATGCTGTGACCTAGGTGATGATCTGGATTTGGCAGCAGTATCTGCCTGTGCTGGTTGTTGCTTGCCTCGTGCCAGACTTTATACTTTTGTCCTCTCCCAATCCCGTAAGACTTAATGCTTCAGCAAAGAGGAGTTGAAAGGGCTTTTTGTGAGGCTGGTGCATTGGCACTAGCAGCCACCGGGCTCCGTGTGCCTCCTGGCCGCGGTGGCTGACTGCCTCCCGATAATTAAAAGATGATGATGTTCTCTCTCTCCACCAAAGAAGCAGGCTTAGGCTTTGTGGTTTGCGAATGGCTTTATGTGGAGGAGGGTGCGGTTGTGGGAAAGGCTGGCTGGAGAGATGCTGCTCGCAGTCAGCACAGGATGCGGCCGGGCTGGGAAGTAGCGAGCGACTTTTGCCATTTCTGCTGACAGGGAAGAGGTTTCTCTCACCGGAGAAGGATGGCGCGGAGGGGGCTTTATTGCAGCTCTCTTGCCCCTCTCCTTGCAGCAGTCGCACCTGTGCGTGCAGCACTTGCTGCTCTCCCTTGCAGCACCTGCAGCCCCCTCTGCAGCAAATGCACCAAGGGGCACAGCCTGGGCTGGTGGATGCGTTGGGGTTGGGGTGTCCTGTCCTCTTTAATCCCTCTGAGCACACGATGATGAAGGTCCAGGTTGCGCATTGGGAAAGAGTGTCCCAGCTGCTGGAAGCAGGTCCTGACTGGTGAGCCCTGGGGAGGTGTTGAGTGTTTGTAAGGTCCATCAGATAAGCTGGAGCTACTTATTCCTTATAGGGCCCCAGGGCAGCTCTAGGAGCTGGATTTTTTTTGCAAGCAGGGAAAGGTTTGAGGCATAAGCTGAGTCACTGACATCTGGTGGAGGGGATAGGGCGCACGCATCGCCCTCGGGGTTTGATCTCCAAACCCTTCCCCTCCACGGGTGGGCAACAGACTAGCCAGCAGGACCTGGGGCAGAGCTGCCAGCCCGTGCCTGCTCGGGGATCCAGGGCAGGATCAGTGCCCATCCCCTCCCTACTGTCCCACCAGCCTCCTTGCTCCCCTCCTCTCACTGCCACCAAGCCCAGCCATTCCATTTATCTCCTTGAACACCTTATCTCTTGCGTTTCCCAGCTCCAGTCCAGCAGGATGGACAGCTGGAAATCTAGAAAGCCAGCGGCAGCACGGGCTGCACTGCACGCCGGGCGCTCAGAAAGCTATTCAGTAGCTCCCCGGGAGTCCCAGCACAGCCAGTGTCCTCCCCAGCCCAGCCCAGCCCTGCCATGGGGCCATGCCTGCATGGTGCAGGGTGACGCCCTGGCTTCTGGAAGAGGCAACTCCCCGTTTGGGGAGCAGCACAGAGCCAGCCTGAGGAACACGAGCCACGCATCATGCTGAGAAAGGTGTTAGGATTGTGGGTTCAGGGGCAGGGGATACAGGGGATGTGGAGGGATGTGGAGGCAGGGGCTGCTCAGTGCTCACAGTGGGTTGGGGCAGGTAGCTTTTCTGTGCACCTACAGTCACCCTTAGGGACATCCCTCAAAGCACGAGCATATTAAATAGGGTGGTTGAAGACTTACCCCCCCCCCCCCCAGCTGATGGGGAAGACCAAGAATCTGGAGAGGGAATGAAATCTGCGTGCAGCTGGGAGATACCTGCACACAAGGAGGGTCCCTGTGCCTGGTGAGATCCCCTGAGAAGAGCAGGAGCTGGGCAAGGACAGGCATTGACCGCCTGCATGAGCCTGTTTCTCCCCCTGAGGTTATGAAAATGCTGACAGCTTTGCCATCTGGCTTGGGAGAGGAGTGTGCCAGGGAATGCTCCTCGCCTCTCCCCAGCATCACAGCCTTCCTGGCACAGGGAGTGGAGGGGTGAGCAAGGGTGAGCGTGCCCAGGGGCCGGGGAAGCGGGAGCCAGCAGAGAAGTGCTGATGCGTTGCCACAGGCCTGCACCTGCATGCTGGTTTCTACCAAAAACTGCCGTGTTGGCTTTTCTTAATTGTATGTAATTGTCAAAGCCACCCACCGTGCTCCTGCCCTTCCTTGCCCCAACCCAAAAGTGGAGCGTGGAAGAAATAGGTCAGTAGGGTGGGAAGAAGCAAATTGCACCACTCCGGCTGTGCCGGCGGCGTGGGGCTGGGCAGGTTGGGCAAGCAGGCTGGGGTGTGGGGAGAGCTGGTTCAGCTGCCTGCAGCTGCCTGTGCCGCGTTCTCCGGGGCAGGGCAGCGCCTGATCCGTTGTTCTGCCTGGGATGCTCGTTGCCAGCTCTGCACCAGGAGCCTCCTGTCCCTGGGCACTACCAGACCCTTTTCCTCAGCATTCAAGTGACTTTGTTTGTTAAATCCCTCTTGGCCAGGGCAGGGGGTTGGCAGCTTGGCTTCCCCTCTCCCCGCCAGCACGGTTTCCCCAGCTTGGCTTCCAGGAGGTGCCTGCTGGACAAGTCTTTGCTTTGATGCCAAATTTGAACCAAAGTCCTATTATTTTCATGCCTTTTTCCACAGTTTACATCTGCCCACAGCCTGGAGGATCTTCAACCACCTCTGCCCTCAAACGCGTTGTCCTCCCACCCCAGTGATGGTTTCCAGCAGTCCCACCTGCTGCGTTGGGGTCACTTGGTGCAACCATGCGAGCATCCTCATACACCTTGCTGGGGGACAGATCCTGAGGGTGCCAAGTGCCCCCTGGACCCCAGGTGCTGCCTGAGACCTGCCCTGGGTGGTGCCAGCCTGACCCCAGCGAGGTGCCCGCAGGGCTGTGCTCTGTCGTGGGTGCAGCAGGGAGCCAGAATTTCCTCCAGTGCCTCCCGCTCTCCTGGCTGCTGGGGCCGTCTCCACCAGCACCGTACAGGGGCTGCCTCTCAGCAGTGTTTGTTCTTA
The DNA here is from genome assembly GCA_013389865.1 of Piaya cayana. Classification (NCBI taxonomy): domain Eukaryota; kingdom Metazoa; phylum Chordata; class Aves; order Cuculiformes; family Coccyzidae; genus Piaya; species Piaya cayana. The sequence goes on along the minus strand of WAAB01006599.1, from coordinate 515,069 downwards.
TTTGTTCTCTCTGTCTCTTAGCAGCTAAATTAAAACTCCGTGAATGGGAGAACCAGGGGCCCCAAAGCCCCGGGCTCTTTTCTCTCCCTGCTCACGCAGCCACCAGGCAGTGGGCAGTAGGAACGCGGTGGCAGGACTGTGGTGGCAGCACCGTGGTGCCCCCAGGTTGGGGGACCTGGTGCTTTTCACCTCCCCCAGTGATTTCCCTGCCCCAACTGACCCCCTGAGCTGCTGGCACGAGGGTTTTGCAGCCGGAGGGATGCTGGCTGTGTCCCCACAGGCTGCCTGGCACTGGTGGCTCTGCCAGCTCATCATGCCCTGTGCCACGGCCTTGTCCCTGGGGAGGTCAGTGCTGTGATGTGTCACTTGTCCACACTGACATCCCTCTGTCCCGTGGCTCATGGGATGCGCTGGTGAAGGGTGGCTCCTTTTAGAGGTGTGGGGCCACCCGTGCCCGTGTCTGTGAGAGGGAAGGACGCACCTGCTGGTGGCAAGAGGGACAGAAAGCTTGTCCCTCACAGGAAAGGGACACTGGGGGTGGGGGTGAGACATGGAAACTGTGAGCTGCCTGTCCTACATCCCACCGGAGTCAAGCTTGGATCCTGCTAGGCAACGTGGCCAATGGAGTGGGAAGCCTGTGCCTAGGCTAGAGGCTAGTGGCAGAGCCAGGTGACCAGCAGTCCCTGTCCCACCCCAGCAATGACTTTGCTCGATTCACAGCCCCTCTGTGCCATGGGGATGTGCCAGCGGGTGGAATCGCTGTGGCTGAGCACTGGCCCTGAGGCCACAGGTAGCCAGCGGGGCAGCAGAGACTCTCACCCTCTGCATCCTTATGGAGCTGGAGGGCCACTGGGTCACCTGCTCCATCCCTGTATCCTTCTGCACCGGGAAGCAACCAAGGGTGAGCCCCAAGCGCTCTTTTGTGGCTGAGGCCCCTGACAAAGCCGAGAGGTTTACGGTGGAAATGCTGACGGGCGTTTTGGTGGGAGTGCACAAAATAGCACCGCTCTCATTTTCCATTCTGGCTGCGACAGCTCGTGCTGCGCCATGCAAAAGCGAGACCACATTTTCCTGGGGCGACGGGATCTGCTGTCATTGGCGTAAAAAGTCCCTGTGCTAGCACTTTCTCCAGAGGGTGACCTGTTGCCTCACCCGTGTGTCCCCAGGCGGGAGGACAGGAGGGTGGAGGAGGCTGCCCCGCGGTGCCCCTGCCCCGTGCCTGCGGGGTTTGGCGGGCACGGGGAGCGGCAGAATCTGGCTGAACCCACAGTGCCTGGCGAGCAGCCGGTGCCGGGGGTGGGAGATGTGCAATACGAGGACTTGCCGGGGCCGAGTCGCTGCTTGAAGCTGGCTTTAACCTTTTCTGCAGAGCTCAGCTGTTGGGATGGGTGCTGGGGAGCATCTGCTACCCCCAAGGCTCTCCCCTGAGTGAGGGGCTCCAGGGCGCAGGTGGGGTTCGGGGTGCTTTGCTCCTTGCTCTGATGAAAGTCACCTCTTTCCCCAGCACTCTGGACATCTTCCCTACGCTGGTGGCTCTGGCTGGGGCGACGCTTCCCCCAAACAGGCGTTTTGACGGCTTGGACGTGTCCCCTGTTCTTTTCGGGTGGTCGGACGTGGGGCACAAGGTAAGGCAAAGCCACCTCCCCTGGTGACATCCCCCTCCTGACAGCAGGTCCTGCCGCCTCGGAGCTAAAACAGGTAAGCAGGGAGTAGAAAAGCTCCGAGCTGGGGACATGCAGACCCACGGGAGCATCGTCCCCGTGGCCCAGAGGAAGGACAGCCAGAGGCAGATGGGTGCTGCTGTGAGGCTGGGCTTTGGATGCCAGGGTAAAAGGTCTTCTGGATTAATGAAGAGTTGTTTTATGCTTTGTTCATAATACTGGGCTTATGGGTGAAAATGCCCTGTGCATTCAGCCTGATGAGCCTCCCTGCGCGCCAGCAGGGCTGTGCCGGCTGTCGCGGGGACACTGTCCTAGGAGATGGGATGCTTGGGCTTGGCTGCCCACACAGCAGCCCCACGGTGCCCAGCACGGTATCTCCTTTCCGATTGCAAAAGGTACAACAGCGTGGGAAACAAAAGATCCCGGGGGCTCGGACCTAGCTGTATCCACTTTATCTTGCCAGACTGAGACATAACGAAGCCCTCCTTCTCCTGGCTCCTTGGCTGGCGAACGTGCCCGTTACTGAAGTTCAAGCAGGGCAGCCCACCCCGTACCCCGCAGCTCTGCCCATACAAAAGGAGCTGCTGACAGCTCTTTTAACCTAAAAACCCCAGTTAGCAGGACAAGCAGTGTGGCGATGCATTTTTCTCAGGGTTGCACAAGATTTGTGCAGAACCAAAAAGAAAAAGAAAGGAGAAAAAAAAAAGTGGCATTAATAGGAGTCCCGCAGATACAGCCTGATTTTGCTTTTAAAGTCCAGCCTCCCGCAAGCACCACGAGCCAACTCCCAGCGGGGATCCTGGATTTGCTTCTCGCGTCCATCAGGGTTTTGGTATTTGCTTCGTATTTATGGAACCCTCTGCTGAACCATGAGATAAAGTGGGGAAGCAGATGGGATGCTGCCAGCGTGCTCCGCTGTGCTCCTCAGGATTAACCCCCTTCTCCTGCATGTGTGGCACTGGGAGGAGGGGACTGGTGGTTTGCTGGGGAGCGATGGTTTGCTGGGAGCGATGGTTTGCTGGGTGTCAGGACACAGTGGAGGAGTATGAGCTCGTGCCAGCCATTCCTGCATATTTCAGACCAAGGAATAGTCCTGAGCAGCGATGCATCGCAAGCTCCCTTGGGCTTCCCCAGCATCGCCCTGGCACTGTGCTTTTTTGAGGTGGTTGTGCTGCAATCAGGGGTGAATTAACCCCCGGTGGGGTTGGGAGCTGGGCAGCACAGCTGGGTTGTTCCCGTGCATCCTCGTGGCTGGAGCAGGGTGAGCATCCCTTGTGGATGCAATCCAGCTGCCCACGCTGTGAGGGACGAGGTGATCTTGGAGGGGACACACAGTACTCAGCTGCTCTGGCCCCACGGAGGGATCGGGAGCAAGCGCGTGTCCCTGCTCCCTTCCCTCTTGGCTCCCTGCCTTTCATCTCCCGCTTGCGAGCAGCTGATAGCAACCTCACCTTTGATGTCGCAGGGTTTTCCTTGACACAAATCCTCCCCAAAGCAGTTCCTTTGCTCGCCCCACCGCCCGGTTTCCGCATGCCGACAGCTGCTTTCCTAACTGGCTCTTGGCGTGAGCTGCCTGGGGTAACCTTGCTTGGCGTCCCAGCCTGCGTGCTCGGCGCTGGCACAACCTGTGACAGGGCTGGGGCGACGCCAAGGTCCTGTTTGGAGTGAAGGCTATTTACAGGGAAAATAAACACATCCGACAAAATGTATCAAGGGTACGAGTGTCAGGCACACGAGTTCAGACTCAGGATTTTCTGGGGAAAGAAGACTTCCCCCCCACTTTTCTTTTGGTTTTTTTTGGTTTTTTTTTTTAATTAAAACCATAGAATTATAGAATAACCAAATTGGAAGAGACCCACCGGATCACTGAGTCCAACCATTCCTATCAAATAACACAGTTGAAGATCAATAGGTGCGTTGCAGATCTGGGAATGTTTCTTGAAAGGGCTGAGCAGAATCCAGCTTCTTAAGTGTGTAGTAAGTGATGATAAATGTTCTTAGCATGGGGTTTGGTGAGGCAGGTTTAGGATCGTGCTTGTTGGTAGCAAGGGAGGTTTGAGTTTTACAGCGAGATGGCAGCATCCCAGCTGTGCTGCTAAAGGTAACGCTGACGGGTGACAGGGTGGAGGTGAAGCTTTAGGGTTGGAAGAAGGTGAATTGCTTCGGTTCCTGGTACCTTGGCTTTAAGGGCCCTTGAATATTTGCTGATTCCTCCTCCAGAGTTGTTTTGTTCTGACTGAGGAGCATAAAGGAACTCTGTCACATGGGTTTTCTCCTTGTAGCAGGCTCACACTTCACCACCTCTTCCACTTTCTAGCCTTATTTTTTTTCCCTAAACCATGATTTTTATCCCAAATTCCAAAAGGCAGTTGCTTTTTTTTTTTTAAGTTTACCTTGCAATAGAGGGCAATCAAGGCTACTGAGAGCATTTGGAAATCACCCCTCACCTCAAATCCTGGCATTTCTTGGATGAGTTACCACTGACCCCTGGGATCACAACCACATCTGGCCCGGGCAGGGCAGAACAACATCTCTGGGCACCCGAGCAGAGCGCCCGTCGGGGCTGCGTGCTGGGACAGGGCTCGCACCGGGCACCTGTTCAGGCGTCACCGCGCTGATCAGCTGCGAACGCTGTTACTAAACTTGGCACCGCAGCTGCCTACAACTTCGGCAGATGTTTCTAATTTCTAGCACAGTGGAAATTTCTTGAATCACTTTTCAACTCAATTCCCAGGGAGGAAACCTCAAGTGACTCATCTCTCAGTGAAGCCATTGGCTCCGCAGCAGATATTATCTGTCAGAGGAGCCCGGTGAACAGTCCAGCTCACTTGTCTTCTCGCTCCCGTGTGCCAAAGCAGTCATCCTGCGTGGATCAAGTGTCCTAAATACCAAAAGAGAGGGATTCGACCCACCCTTCCCCTCTTCCCTTCCTTCTCGCCCCCATTCCCCGTGCCGGGATGGCTGTTGTTAGGGAAGGGAGCACTCGCACAGCGGGGTGAGTCAGCGGAGGAGACAGACCCGGAGTGATGTTCCAGCACCTCACCTACCCGTGGAGCCTCTGCTTTGTATGAGCTCAGCCTCAGCTTGTGGCTTGCTGCTCACCCCAGGCAATGATTTGGCTCTCTTAGACCTCTCTGACACTGGCTGAGCTGGGAGCACAGAGATGGGTGTCCTGTTGGCATGGGTGGGTGACACAGAGCACCCGAGACTGCCCCAGCTCCACAATATCCTGCCCTGCTCTGCTGGAAATCCTCACAACTTCACAATCCCTTTCCTGCAGCAGATTTGTTAGGGCAGAGGATGTGGGGAGGGATGCGAGGATTTGAGGTCAGGTCCTGCCGCTGCATTTTCTCTGCAGGGGGGTGATGGACACGTTTCTTTTCATCCTTCAGGTTCTGCTCCACCCCAACAGTGGGGCAGCTGGGAGGGACGGTGGGATAGAGACCCTACGGCTGGCCCAGTACAAGGCGTTTTACACCACAGGTACCGTGTCCCTTTTAGAGATCATCGAGTCTGGGGAAAAAATGTCTGGAATTCTTGGTTCCCTGCAGACACAGGTAAAAAGCAACTCATTAATTCAAGCAAGAGCAAACCTAGCAGGGATAGGTATGTGCCCCCCTTATCTGTGTGATGGCTTTGCAGCCCGGAGTTGTCAGAAGCACCCTCAACCAGCAGGACGCAGGATCCCAAAGCTGGGACATGGTGAGACTGGGCCATCTCAGATGAGTGAAAATTACAGAGGTAATCCACCACCAGCCTGTGACTCCATTTTTTTTCTCATTTTCTCCCTAGGAGGGGCAAAAGCTTGCGATGGGAGCATTGGGCCAGCTGAGCACCACCAGCCACCCCTCATTTTCAATCTGGATCGTGATATCCAGGAGCAAGAGCCTTTGGATGTGGCATCTAGAGAGTATCAGGCGGTGCTCCCTGCAATCAGCAGGGCTTACGCCCAAGCTCTCGAGGACATCGCAACAGACAACGTCTCAGTTGCAGATTATTCCAAAGACCCGGCTGTGATCCCCTGCTGCAACGCGCAGCATGTGGCTTGTCGATGCCAAGTGCCTGAGAATCATGCATCCATGCTGGATTGTGACGTGGAAAGAAGAACAACTCGACTTTGTCTTTAGGCATCGCTCAGGCTTTCCCGAGTTTGCTTTCTGTGACCGGCACTGCTGGCTTCATGCTAGAGGTTGCAAATGGAGAAAAGGGATGGTGGCTGCAGTCCCCTTTGTTCTGTGCTGTGAAGCAGGGAGGTGAGTTGGTTGTGAGTCTGTGATCATACAGAGGGGCCCGTTTGCTGCAGAGCAGGGGTGTTCCCCCACCAGGACTGTCCCCTGTGGCTGGGGCAGCTTGGTACTGCAGTACCTGGTGGCTCTGGACACATGGAAGGAGACAGGCTCTTTAGCTGAGAAAGAGCGAGGTCTTGGATTAAAACTCTCTCCTGTGAGAGCTGCTTTGGAGAGAATTCCTCTGGGAAATTTGCTTGGCTTTCCTCTAAAATCAACCTGACAGGAACAGGCTGGTGGGAGGATGGGGCCTGCAGCCTCTGAGCAAACGACCTCTCTGGTACCAAGACCCTGAAAGTCCATGGCTGCAGAGAGAAAATTCCTGGCTGGCAGGAGGTGAGTGCTTTGGGAAACGGAGCACCTGTCCCACTAGCTGCTGAGTGAGGTTTAGTAATGGAATTATGTCAAATACCCAACTGGCTGTAAAAGGTGGATGGCTCTGGGCTCTGCCAGGCTGCTGCCCTACTGGTGGACAGGCCGCTCGGCTTGTCCTGCAGCTGCTTGGGATTCCCACAGCGCAGGTCAGCGATTCTGCTGAGACAAGCACCCAAGTCCCAGTGTGTGGAAAAGGCTTTTTTGGGGAAGGCACAGGAGAGAGATGTGCAGTGCAGAACGGCAGTGGCTGCTCCCCATCACATCTGCATGGGAAGACCAAGGGTGCAGCTGCGCTTTGTTTAGGGAGGTCAGAAGTCCCTGCCCTGAGGTCTCCCAGCAGACGGGGTTCCAGGCTGAGAAGCTGCTCCCGACAATCAGACTGCCGTGCCAGGGGGGGCAGCAGGGGTGGGGGAAACAGCTCTGATGGGGCATCTCTGTGCAGGTGCAAAGGCAAAACCGAAGGTGCAACTGAAACTTAGAAACCACCGGGATTTCTCAGCAGCTGAGTGAGGGTTTTCTGAAACAATTTTGGGCTCTGATTTACGCACACAGATCTTTCTTTGGACAAGCCGTAAGTGGGCTGGTGCAAACTCGGCCAGGTGGGTTGGGTGGAAGAACTGTCCTGCACCAGCCCCCCAGACCCACTCACCAACCCGTAAAGCTTAATCAAGACTGACATCTTTAGGGCCCCACACAGAACAGCAGGAGCACGGGCAGCGAGCTGCCAGGGACAGACTGTGACTTTATTCTGTCTTTAAACTTCGCGCGTTTCATCTTCTCCAATATCGCTGCAAAAATATTTTGCCTGGGTAAAATAGTATGTATATACTGTACAAAGACATAAGTTTAATATATCTTGCTATAAGTACATTTATACACATAAACCAGCATAAATTAGAAAAGGGACAAAGGGGTATATAAAATCCTGGTTACATACAAATCTGATGAAATCAGCATTTACAATGTGGTTCTAACATAGTGTTTGTTAAATATAGTGATGTGCATACAGTACGTTGACACCCCACCCTGACACAAATTAGAACAAGGGGCTAACGGGGCCACATATTCACTTAAAACAGGAGGAAAATGCAGTGGCCCACCTTGGATTTTTATTTTTTTTTCCTCATCTTGGGGAGTCACAAAGCTGTTCTTCGAAATTCCTGGCTTTTCCAAAGCACTTCCCAGCAGCTGGCCTAAGCGCGGATGTTTGCTCCTCATCATGACCTCTTCGCTTTGCCCGGCTGACCTCCACGGCACAAGATTATCTACCAAAATCAAAACAGAACGGCCTTACTTTTCCCAGCAACAGGCTGTGTTTCAAGTTGGTTTTATGTACGTGGAAGGAGAAGGGGGAGGGATGTCCTGCAGTGTTTTACTTTCCATTCAAAGGCAGATTTGTGAGTGGTTCATTTATTTATGGTCCCCCCCCTCCCCAAATATACAGTTCTGGAACAAGAACTCTCTGGCTGGGTGGTAAGTGGGTCTTGCCTCCAGCTGGCATTGGGCAGAGCTCTTGCAGGAGTTCAATAACTGGGAGTGAGATCTGTTTGCCTGGCTAAGTCTTCCCAAGAAATTCAGCTTCTGGCACAGTGAGAGGGGAACGGTGTGTACCGTGCATTCCCTTATCTCTCCAGGGTCTCCAGACAGAGCCCAGAGTCAAACCCCTATATGTTAGACTGGATTAAGCCTCACTCAAGTATCAGCAAACCTCTGAGGGAAAGAGTAAAGCAGACACACAGAAGAAACAGGCAACAGCAAGGAACCTGAACCACTTCACATCCGCTTCTCCTGGCAGAGGATGAGGCTGAAGACCTCAGGGTAGGATGAACACCTCCTTCTGGATGGGGCCTGAGGCAGGCGCTTCTGCAGACACAGTCTGCCTGTATCAGCTCCAGTCCTGGCAGGTGTGACCTGCGTCTCCAGCCGTGTGGATGCGACCCCCGCAGACCCAGTTGCAGGAGGGTCTGTGCCAGCTCCCACAATGTGTCTCTCCACAGACTCCAGCACTTGCCCCGTTTTGAGGCACAAGACTTTGGCACTGGGCGGCGCATTTTCCAAGATCATTTACTGGTAAACTGGGCTTAATTCTGCAAGCTCCAGCTGCCCCAAATGCCCATCTGAGCTACTGGGGCACGAGCT
>WAAB01006599.1:445691-505603 GCA_013389865.1 Piaya cayana | reverse complement strand
AACAGGAGGAAAATGCAGTGGCCCACCTTGGATTTTTATTTTTTTTTCCTCATCTTGGGGAGTCACAAAGCTGTTCTTCGAAATTCCTGGCTTTTCCAAAGCACTTCCCAGCAGCTGGCCTAAGCGCGGATGTTTGCTCCTCATCATGACCTCTTCGCTTTGCCCGGCTGACCTCCACGGCACAAGATTATCTACCAAAATCAAAACAGAACGGCCTTACTTTTCCCAGCAACAGGCTGTGTTTCAAGTTGGTTTTATGTACGTGGAAGGAGAAGGGGGAGGGATGTCCTGCAGTGTTTTACTTTCCATTCAAAGGCAGATTTGTGAGTGGTTCATTTATTTATGGTCCCCCCCCTCCCCAAATATACAGTTCTGGAACAAGAACTCTCTGGCTGGGTGGTAAGTGGGTCTTGCCTCCAGCTGGCATTGGGCAGAGCTCTTGCAGGAGTTCAATAACTGGGAGTGAGATCTGTTTGCCTGGCTAAGTCTTCCCAAGAAATTCAGCTTCTGGCACAGTGAGAGGGGAACGGTGTGTACCGTGCATTCCCTTATCTCTCCAGGGTCTCCAGACAGAGCCCAGAGTCAAACCCCTATATGTTAGACTGGATTAAGCCTCACTCAAGTATCAGCAAACCTCTGAGGGAAAGAGTAAAGCAGACACACAGAAGAAACAGGCAACAGCAAGGAACCTGAACCACTTCACATCCGCTTCTCCTGGCAGAGGATGAGGCTGAAGACCTCGGGGTAGGATGAACACCTCCTTCTGGATGGGGCCTGAGGCAGGCGCTTCTGCAGACACAGTCTGCCTGTATCAGCTCCAGTCCTGGCAGGTGTGACCTGCGTCTCCAGCCGTGTGGATGTGACCCCCGCAGACCCAGTTGCAGGAGGGTCTGTGCCAGCTCCTCCCACCATGATCTGTCTCTCCACAGACTCCAGCACTTGCCCCGTTTTGAGGCACAAGACTTTGGCACTGGGCGGCGCATTTTCCAAGATCATTTACTGGTAAACTGGGCTTAATTCTGCAAGCTCCAGCTGCCCCAAATGCCCATCTGAGCTACTGGGGCACGAGCTTCCACGAGGAAGAAGAGGCCAGTCAGGTTCTGCTAAACTTACTCATCCTCCATGAAATGAAATTATTAGAACTCTACAACAAAATCTATTGCCTCTCCTGAGCTCAGAGCCAGCTGTTAAGAAAAATCACTTAAAATCATTAGTGTCACACATCTATGCAACAGGTGAAACACAATCCAGCAAATGCTGATCCTGTAGAACCAAAGCTACACCTGCAACCTGGCTGCTTGTATTTAAGATCCATAGTTTGGAGCAGCAGGATTGTGTGTGGGCTCCACGCTGGGGTACTGATTTCTCCTCCCTGCAGACAGCAGCGCTGCCGGGATGGTGATGTCTTGCTGTCGAGGGTGCTGGAGCTCGTGCTCCTGCCCACCCGTCCAGGGAGCAGGCAGGAGTGGGAGCTGCAGCAAGGAGTTGCTGCCAGGGGGAGTTTTTATTCCACCCTGCGCACCCCGTAATTAATGCCGCATCCTTTGGCAGCACAGGCAGGCTGCCCAAGCAGTTCCAGAGGCAGCCAAAAATCGATGGCAAGGGAGGTAGTTTTTAAGACTGTATCAGCAAGGGGAAGCTGTCTTTGAAGAGCTGATTGCTGTACGCGATCTTGCCTGACTTAACGAAATCACTCTCCCAACAAACCTTCGCATCAACTCTGGTCCTAAAGCTGACAAGCATCGCTGTGCAGCCAAATTCTGGATGGATCACATATACCTAGAAAAACACCAAGCAATCTGCTGGAAGAAATCCTTTCCTACTCAATCTCAGAAGTTTTAAGAGAGATCCCCTGGTGTGCATTCCTCAGGTCCACACAGGCCATCTTGCTTGCTAAATCCTGTAGGATTTCCTGGGTCAAACCTCACAGTACTACCCAAAAGCAGCTCTGACCATGCCCTTGGTGCAGAAAGCAACTAGAGCGGCTCCCAAAAGCAAAGCTGGCTGAACGGTGCCCTGCCTGGCCCAAAGCACACACCAACAGCTCCTGGCACCACTGGGAACCTCACCAATGCTGATAAACCCACAGAAAGGCGGCAGCGGCTCAGGCAGGTAACCAGAAAAGAGCCATAAACACCACGACCATCTGCAGGCAGAGCTGGGTTTGCTTTTCTCACCCAGCAAAGCTTTCTGACTATGCAAAGCACAGGTGACGCAGCCTCCCTCCCAGCACATCTCAAGCACAGCACCTTCACCTCACCTGAGGCTTGAACCTGCTGGCCATCTCAATAATGCCTGGGTCTGTTCTGCACAAGGTCAGCAGTGGACCTGAATGCATTTAATCCTCCCCATCAATGCGAGCAAGAGACACGAGTGAACTTATTTAACCTCCTGCAGCAGGATTGTTCAGCAGTCCTGGCACAATCAGTAGCAACAGCCACATTCACTCTTGTTGAGGCCACTTTTATGAGTCCTCCATGGGCTTTTCATCTCTTCTCTGATCTGTCCCTCCTTCTCTTTAATGAAGAGGCAGTTTTCAACAATCAGCAACAGATTTTATGTTAGACTGAAGCTGTTTTTCCTTGCTCTTAACAGCTGAGCCTCTGAAGTCTTGCTTGAGGTCAGGAGAAGGCAAGATGTTTCAAAATGGAGAGGAACTGCTGGGTCTGAGCACCGCTGTTTCTCCAAAAGTATGTCCAAGTTCAAAGCCACACTCGTGGCGTGGGCTGTGGGTGAATATTCCATTTTGTCACAAGTTTTGAGGTTTTTAAATGTCTTTTTGTTGCATGCTGGAAAACAAACAAAACCCTTCCCATCTTTCCGCAAAGCAGAACGCTGTCAAAACATTTTTGTTGGATAAGGTCAGGTTTTCTCTCCCTCTTTCTCTGCACAGAAGTGACCGATGCCTGAAACCCCCTTTGAACCATCACTGAGACCGAACATCTCAGTGCTGAGAAAACACCAAAGTGCATTGAAATTCAGAGCATCAAAACATCCCGACTGACTCTCCAGCCCTCACGCAGCAGCAGCAGCAGCCAGCACCACACTAGCTGGTAAACCAGATGCAAAGCACATCACCATCAGCAACAGAGGGGCAAACCCAAAGTCCTGGCAGCAGAGACGCTATCTGGAAGCTCCAACTGCTAAGCTGCGGTATTGGGGAGTCATTTTGGAAAGCACCTTCCCTCCCACACAACCTCCTCCCTAAGATTACACAGGGAAGCTGCCCTGTCAGGTTAATTACAGCACAGCATTTTGACAGATCAAAGTTCATTTAATAAAGCCCCTGCTGTCGTACAGCAGGGGTTTGGGGCTGCTTTTAGACAGCGTAGTCCCAGCAGGAAGGCTCATCAGGAGCAGCGTGATTCCTGCTTGCTGGCATTTGCCTGACCCCAGACCACATGTTCCAGAGCAGGTTCCTTAGAAGGAAGCAAAGGATTTCTCTCTGGCCCTGATGCTCCTTCCAGGTGCCTGGGCCACCAGCTTCTCCATGGCCACACAACTTTGACCAGAACGGTCATTGGAGTAGGACAGCTAGAAAACTCTTGTTCTCAGTTTGCAGCAGGTTATGTAACAGGTAACAAAAGGGTCTAAGGTTTATGCGACTTGAGTAAGATCTAGATAGTGTTGTTTCAAAGGGAGTCATGGTCATCTTTTATCTAAACAACTTGTTGCATGAGGTAATAGGCAAGTGGCTCACAGAGGTCGGCCTCAGCACATGGAACAAATCCTAGGATCCTGATAAAAGTTTTTATGTCCTCCTTTTCTAGCGAAACTCCAGCAGCAAGATATGTAAAAAAGAAGTAAGGGCTTCAACAGTCTGCCAAGTCTAGAATTTGAAATCCAGTACAATATTCTGCTGTATTAATGCATTACTATTATGAAAACACTGCTATTACAACAAGATCATAACATGGTACCAACATCTGTCTGTGCAGGGGTTAGGAACTAAACACAATAAACGCCTCTGTAATAGGAACAGGAGCAGGAGAGACACTGCCAGGCTTAAGTTAGAGTTTAAAAAGCCAGTATCTTCTAACAGTAACTGAGAAAGTGCCACATAAAAAAAGCATGAAACAGTTGAAAACTGTTAAAACTTTCATGTTTGTGCTTGGAAAAGGACTTTCCTTTTCAGTTAACTTGGAAATGAAGAGACTGGTGAGGTTCAGGTATGTCCCAGTTGCATTCCATAAGCTAATACAACCGACTGTAAATGCAACAGGGAGTACCATGTTTTTATTTCTAAATGATGGTATTGTTCCAATTAAAGCTATTCCTGGTAATCCTAGAAATCTGCACAAGGCACAACGGTCAGACCTGGATCTGAACGTCATTCTGCATCTGCACTTCATTCAACTAGTTTGTTCAGATCCATCTCTAATTATCAGCTTTGTTCATCTCTGTCCCATCCCTAGCTGCCCTTTAGCAGGGTTATACTTTTCCTGGCACTGTCCCTGTAACTTAATTAGTTATTTTAGGCTTCACAGTGAGCTGGGACAAGGTGGGGGCAGCAGTATCTCTTCTGCAAGAGGTTAACACTTTCTTCTTAGCATGAGGGCAGAACTGCAGGTTTAGGGGTCCCGAATGCTCACAGGAGGGAACTCAGTCTCGTCATCAAGACACACTGGTCCAGTTGCAAACTCATGCTCTGGGATAACCTCTCCTCGCAGGGCACCACCGTCCTCCGAATAACCTGTCCAAGTGAAAATACAAAATGTTATGGATGAACGGATGGAAGGAGGCTGGAAACAAACAGCGGAGACACTGTTTTATCACCTTTTTAGCACAGAGCTGCTTTCTCTGGCTTTTTGTCAGATCTCTGTCAACACTACAAGTTAGAGAACGGACTGCATGGCTACCTCCTGCAGCAGAAGCTTTCCTCCTCCCACCAGGAATATAAGCACCAATTTCAGAATAAGATCTGCATCTGTATGTGACCGTTAGACCATAATGAGGTAGTCACCCACTCTTCTCCTGCAGCACTACCTTCATTAGGGAAAAGTGTAGCAGGTTTGGGTGAACCTGTAGCGATCTTGCCTCAAAAATAGTGAGATCTGACTTCTGTACTCATGGTTTCAACTCCTGGAAACCATCCTGGCAGCAGGTGCTGTCTGACAAACTGTGAAGCTTGGCTGTGGTTACTGTCAGGCTTTTTTTGTGGTGCAGTTCTGCACAAGGAGGAGCAGCACTGGTAAGGGGGCCCAGGAAGCCCCTGGTTTTTGGACAGGGGATGAATTGGGTGAGCTCAAGTCCTGCTGCCCCGGTCTGCATTGCAGAGTCAGTGCTTCTGGTTGAACTCTTGGAAGCTGGGAGACTTTCCACTTTGCCCCAGGTGGCTTTCTCGCCTGAGAAAGGGTAGATGCAATGCTTACCTGGCATGGTCGAAGTTGAAGGCACTGTACTTTGTCTGGCTACAGTTGCTGCGTAAGATTGAGGTAATGGAGGCTGAAGATCGTTTTCTTTGTTCTCCTCCATCTTTCCTGAGCCAAGCAGACTGCAAGAGAGAGGAGAAGAATGAGTTCCAACCCTGACCATTCCTCCCCCAGCACCAGCTAAGACAAGCACGTCAATCCGCATCGTCTTGAAGCACATCACCCATCCGCATCACTGCATCTAGGCATTTCCTGCAGCCCCAGCAGCACTACAGAGGAGAGCATTGTGCTCTACAAGTAAAGCAGGGGGGTAGGCAGAAGATAGGGAAAGCACCACTTCGACTGGAGGACAATGCTGGCATGAGAATAGAAGGGAACAGACTGACCACAAAAGCTTTAGGTTACAAAGGCAACCAGTGTTTCTAATCACAGAGGGGGCTCCTAAAGGGCTTCCAACAGGAGCAGACTAGATGGGAAGAGCAGCCCTGGCTAGTTTACGATGGAGTTTGAGCAGAGATATAGTATGATGTAATGCAACTCATGACCCAAGGGCCCTTTTCAGTCCTGATGCTAAGAGGAACCCACACAGGAGGCTGGCCTGCCAGCTCTGGATGGTTGCTTCGGGTCGGGAGCAGGCGGGCGTCAGCGGTGTCTGCAGGCGGCAGGGCGGCCGGAGCACGCTGGACAGCGCAGCTTTGAAGTGCTTTTGTGGCTTTTCAAAAAGCTGCTGGCATTTTCCTGGCTGTCAGCCACCTCCCGGCTTAGAGCACATGTTACATCGCACCCCACCCCAAAGGCTTCACATCTGGAGCCAAGTAGCCCAGATGTGGGGGGGGTGGGGGTGGAGGGAAGGTTACGTGCTGAAACAAATTTATGTACAAACTGAACAGCAGCAGGGAAGACTCTGCTTTGGCACCGCATGCCTGCAGGCGGGCCTCTGTGCGGCCTTTTGTTTACGGAAGCTCCCAGTGTGGCTCCACACCATCCTTTCTCCAAGGCAGCAATCCTGCACCCACTCACCCCCGGGGAAGGTGCTCTGCTCTCCTTCCACCACGGCAGTCAGGGCTCCGCTGCTGGAGGCATCTGAGGTGCCTCTGCTTTCTCCTACAAGAAGCCCTACGCCCCTGCTGGGTGGCGTGGTTCTCACTCACATCTGTCAGATCAGTCAGCTAAAATCACAAAGCCAGTTCTAACACGGTCTCCACGGTTGTGGAGAGGAGGGTGCTGGCCTCTTCTCCCAAGTGACAGGGGACAGGACAAGAGGGAATGGCCTCAAGCTCCGCCAAGGGAGGTTTAGGCTGAACATTAGGAAAAAAAATTTCACAGAAAGGGTCATTGGGCACTGTCAGAGGCTGCCCAGGGAGGGGGGTTGAGTCACCTTCGCTGGAGGGGTTTAAGGCATGGGTGGATGAGGTGCTGAGGGACATGGTTTAGTGATTAATAGGAATGGTTGGACTCCATGATTCAGTGAGTCTCTTCCAACCTGGTTATTCTATGAACATTCTTGCTTTTAGGGCTCCGTTTTGTGCTTTCAGGTGAAATTTCCCATAGTTTTTCACAAGATCAGCCTCTGTATCAGATGTGCCTGGAGGTATATTACCTGTGTTTCTTAATTAAGACGCAATCCCCTCCATCTTGTGGGTCCAAGTTATAGATATACAGATATCCATCTGACGTAGTCACCAACAGCCGAGGCAGCTTCTGAATCCTGAAGAGAAAAACATCATGAGTCCAAAGAACTCTGCACTCACACGCAGATACCACACACAGCTGTGCTGCGTGCTCTGCAGGGGTGAGTACAAGATAAGGGGCCACAGGAGCAGTGTTGAGCAGAGATAGTTGTGCCTGCTCACAGGCTGGCGTGGCAGAGGGGACACAGATGTCAATACATACGTGGAGAGGGCACAGATGTTCCTTTGTCCAGAGACGTTCAGGCGGACAGTGGCAAAAGCTCGATCCTGGTTCATCATGCCTGATACCTGAGCAGGGAGGTAGTTGGTGGCAGCCTGGAACATCTTTCCCATGTAACCGCTCCAGGTTGGAGGTTCTTCTGGCCGGCTGAGGGGGGTCACAAAGCACCATCACTGGGGCTACCACAGTCAGCCATGACAAAACAGAGCAGGAACAGCCAAAATGTTCCTTATGTCAAGTATGTGAAGGCTTTCTTTGAAGCACCTGCCCATGCCGTGCACCAGCCTAGTTGGATGCATGGGAAAGAGGTTGGGGACAGTGGCAGCTAATAAACCCAGAGCAGGCCTGCAGAGGCTCACAGGAAGGATGCAATGTGTAGCCTTCCCAAGGAGTGAATCCCAAAGGACACAAAGCCAAAGAGACAGTTTGCAGCTCATGGAGTATGTGGTGAGGAAATGGAGGCCAGCTGCATTTGTCAGATGTCCAAAGCCCCTGGTGCAGGCAGGCTAACCCAGGCTAACGCCCTCACCTGTCAGTGAGATGTTCCAGTTTAAAGATGTGCACGGTCTCCGTGTTGCTGGAAGCACAGAGGAACTGAGAATCCATGCTGAACACCAGAGAGCTGATGTTCACATACCTAGGGTGAAGCAAAGATAAGACTGGAGGACTGTTTGGTTTAGCTCACAGAGGAGAAGATGGGGGGGAAGGAGACCCACACACGGTGAGGAGCACCCTGCCTGGCTGCTGCTAAGCCTGCAGGCTGACTGACTAGCATTTCCCTAATCCCTGTGCTCAGCAAAGCTGCAGGGAACCTCGAGGTAGTGACAAACAGCCAGAAGTGGAAATGCCCTTGCTCACAGAACTGCCTGTGGAGTGAACATCTGTGCCAGCCTTGCTACAGCAGCTAAGGCTTCTGATACTGCAAAGGCCTGGGAGGATATCCAGAGTGCTGGATAGTGGGATACATGTGGCATCTCCTCCTGTGCAGGTTCAGCTGGGCTGGGGTACCTCAGTCACAGCAGTTTTTGTACTTCCAGAACTGGGTATAAAACCACAGGCAGGCTGGGGTGGGAAAAGGGAAAAGTCAGGGAAGGATCTACTGAAAATATCTGAGAAAGCCTGCGAAAGGGCAGCAAGAGCCCATCCCTGCCAGTGAGATTTGGGCTCTGTGCAAATGTAGCCTCAAAACACCTCCTTTGAGAGTGGAAGAGTTGGGCTGACAACTTTAGGGACTTGATTATTTCAAGTAAGAAACAAAAAAGAACAGAATAAATGGACAGAATCTACCTCTGTTCTCTGCAATCGCCCTGTTCAGTGACACACTGAATTGAATCACTAAACTTGCCGGAGGCTGCTGGGTGCAGTGTGGCTGTCTGGCACAATGACATTTCTATCTGATATGCTCGCTCTTGTTTTCCTTCTGCAAAAGATGCCAAAGACACCAGGATCTGACGTTGTCCTGTCCTTGTGTTTACATTTCTGCTCCGGGAGACCTCTGTGTACTTGTCACCGACAGAAGAATGAACTGACCTTTTCATCCCTCGCCGGAATTCATACAGCTTTTGCCCACCAGGAATGGAAAATACACGAATGACTGTGCCCTGCAAAAAATGCAAATGGAAAGATCAGGCAGGAGCAGGGCAAAGAGCATGAGCACTTTCTCTGACACACCCAGGAAACTCAGGATATGCAAAGGCTCCTCCTTTTTGCCAGCCAGAGTCAGTCTGAACCCAACATGCTGGCTTCTTACAGGCAGAGTCCTTTTATTGCCCCTGCTCTGTCAGCTGATTAGAACGGGGCTGTTTGGAGGTCCCACTCTCCATGCTCCAGGCAGCCAAGCTGTCTGGGACTCCCCTGCCAGCTGTGGGCAGAGAGCACAGGCAGCAGGGAGGGTGCTTGCAGCAGCGCTCACTCACTTTTTCGGAAGCACTTGCCAGCTTCGAGCCAGTGGAGTTGAAGGTGAGAGCAGCCAGGGGTCCATCATGGGCAGGAATCGTGCAGGCTGTTTTCTGTAGGGCAGAAAGTAACGTGAGTGCAAAGAGACACGTTCCCCCTTGGACTGCATAAGAGTAGGGTGTTCCCTGCCTCACAATCTATCCAGGTCTGCTGATATGGATTCATGGGACTGTATCGCACTTATCGTATCCCTTCAACATCCTCAGCATTTCTTATCTTTGCTCTGCCTGGAGTTCACTCCCTATCTACTGAGGCCTCTGTGATTACAGAAAGCTCTCTTCAGGGGCAGAGGTCCTCAGCTACCCACTGCTCCAGGCCATGGGATCAGAGACGAGCCCTCTCCAAAGCCTGGCACTTCTTTGTGCAGAGACAGAGCTGGCCTCCCTGCAACTCACTTGGCTGAAAAGCAAATCCTGCTGCAGCGACACCACCCTGATGCCTGCAGGGAGCCCAGGCCCTTGCTAGTACCTCTCACAGCAGCAGCATGTTTTCCCCTTGTGCTCTGCTCCTCCCCTGCTGCAGATACTCGGCTCCTGCTGCACGTACAGAGCGACAGCCTTATGTAATCCAAAGTCCTGCCATAAACAGCAGATAAACATGACCCTTCTTCTAGCCAGGGACCGATTTCCTGAGGGGCCTCTGGACACCTCACCTTCTCTGTGACTTTGCGTGTGGCATCCCTTCCAGCCTGTGGTGCAGCCAAAGCAGCTGCTCCAGGTCCCGTGCTGTGCCTGGAGCAGCTCCAGCCCTCCCTGAGCCACTCTGGTCACATCGATCCCACGGGATAGGCTGCTGAAGCCCCTATAGGAAGCCCTGTGTCAGCCTGGCAACGTCCCTGAGGCTGTGGGGTGAGGGGTCACATTTCCCTTAATGTCCGTACTGGGAGATGATCTCAAAGAGGCCGTCTGCTTCGCATGGCGTCCAAGCAAGGGGTTGGGGAATGTGCCTGCCCCGGGCAATTCCCTCGCAGTCTAGCTCAGTGGAGTGTATTTATTCATCCTTCCCAAAGGCCTTGTTGGCTTTGCTGTGGTTTTGTTTGTTTTCAGTCCCTGCCGGTATCCAAACGGGCGAGCTTCACACTTACCAAAGTATTTCCGTCGTAAAGCACGATCTCTCCGCTGGTCGCACTGCCGGGATAAGCCAAGTAGGAGTTGGCGTGGTTGATCGAGAGAGCACAGAGACCTGGCAAGGCGAGAAGGACGCAGCTGAGGTTGTTTGTTGGCGGAGGACGGAAAGCAGACAGGCGGTCATGGACGCTGCAGGGGGTTCAGGCTCTGTCTCGTTTCGGGGCAGTGTCCGGCACCGGGCACAGTCTGGCTGCAAGCTGGCAGCGCCTCGGCCGTGGGGACACCTGCTGGTATGGGACAGTACGGCTCCGTCGCCCAGCCACCGCCCTCCCCAAACCCTGCTCACAAGGTCCTGCTTTTGGTCACACTCTTGGTTTCTCTCCCTTAATTGTCTCCTTTGAGAAGGCAGGAATAGGTGCATGAAACACAGCAAGGGACATC
The DNA here is from genome assembly GCA_013389865.1 of Piaya cayana. NCBI lineage: Eukaryota > Metazoa > Chordata > Aves > Cuculiformes > Coccyzidae > Piaya > Piaya cayana. The sequence goes on along the minus strand of WAAB01006599.1, from coordinate 494,856 downwards.
TTGGTCTCAGGGCTAACAGGGCTCCCGTCCAGACACATCTGGGGGCCTCCAGGTGTGCGCAGGGTGTGCGCTGCCAGGTCAGGAGCTCACACAAACTGCAGTGTGGATGCAGCCCTGGTGTGAAGGCTGGCACAGCAAGGCAGTGGTTGTGGGGCTGGGCAGTGTCATTTCCTTTTTCTCTGAACGGAAAAGGGAAGCAAAGAAAGACAAAGCAAATGGCACAGTTGTGCAAAGAGCTTCCGGCTGACAAGGAACTTGAACCTAGATAAATTTTAACCAGAGGAGCAATTCTTTTCCATAAAACCCATCTGTTTCTATGCCAACACTACTGTAAAGGTTCACAAACAGCCCTCCCAAAGTGAGCAGGAATTATGGGATGAGACAGGGATGGATGGATGTGTCCATCTGCCTGTCCTCCATGCGACCTCAGAAAAAAGCATCTCATCCTGTCTCTTATTTCTGCCCCTGGCTGAGGACCCGTACCAGTGAATACTGTCACATACAGAAACGGGTCTTGCTTGCTTCCTGCGCCACATCTGTGTGATCACAGTCCTCCCAAATCCGACTCAAGGCTTCAGCACGACCTGAGCTTCCTGGCCCCCACTGAAGTTCCCACCTAGTCCCACGTGCGGAGGAAGCTGTGGGGTTAAAGGCTGCTGGGGATGCTGCCAGACTCCCCAAACAGGACACCCGCATGAGTGCACGTATACGCACGTGGACGTGTGCACACATGCCGTGCAACCCGTCGTGTCAGGACACAGCCCTGGCCCAGGCCCAGCAGCAGAGAAGGATCAGCTAAAACTCTCATTTTAGGTCATTGTTTATAACTAAACAAAGAGACCGCAGTGGAGCCAGGAGCTGCAGGATCGGCCAGAGGCCCCAGGGATCCACTCCCTATCAATCAGAGGCATTTACATCAGACCAGAGACTACGAGAAGAGGAACAGCAGCAGCTAAGTGCAGGCAGCTAAAAGACACCTAAAGAGGGGAGGATAGGAGGAAGGCAGAGACAGCCCAGGCAGAGACCTTGCTGGTGATGAACAAGGTTGTCTTTTCAGGATGGGCTTCCCCCAGCCCAGACAGCATTGTGGGGGAGATCAGTGCAGCCCTTCCTCTAAGTGGAGGATCTAGAGCACTCTCAAGCTAAACAAAGCAAGCTCTGAGCGACTGGTGTGAGTCACCCGCTCCCTCTGCTCTGTGCTTGGCTGGGAGAGGCGGATGGGAAACCAGGCCAGGGGAAAACACAGATGTGAGTGTACTGAGCTGACCTCAGGGACACACAAAGAACAAGGATCACAAGGGGCACGAGCAGCCTTTGAAGATGCTCCTCTGCTCTCTGCAGCCCCATAGCCCTGACGACGGTTGATGCAAGCAGTGTCAAGCTGACGAGGGAGGAGGCAGCCTGGTGCTGCTCAGGATGGCACCTCTGGGAAGGCCACATCGCAGGTACCTTACCTGAGCAGCAGGGAAAAAAGCCACCACATCCAAGAAGCCTGGCCTTGTCCCCAAGGCAGCAGGTCCAGACAGATCTGGGACCTGAGGAGAGTCATGTGAGGCAGTTTCCAAAACTTCAGTTGTTCCCAAGATATGCCCCTATGGCACACATGTTGGTGCAAGCACTGTAATCTCCTCAGTGCAAACGAGCCTCGTGAAAACCAGCATGTTTGTGCAAACATGAAAAATAACAGGTTCACCCACCACGGGCATTTTCCTCTCCTGTGTGGAGGAGTCTGGACCAGGAGCCTGGTCCTGGCCAGGGACAACCAGGGTCTCACTGCGACTGGCCAGTGGGTGTGCAGCAAAACCACAGTTCTCACTGTGCTGGTGTTTGTGTGCCCCTGGTGCACACTTTGGAGGGGGTGACAGGCTTGCTGTGTGATCCTACACCGCTCTACCACAGATCACTGCTCTGAAAGGGTTGTCCAAGGAGTAAGGAGGCTTGACTGTGTTGGCCTCCTGCACGCACTGCCCTTGAGGTCAGGGACAAAGGCAGCACACATGGCAAGCACTTGTCGCTCAGCTCATTTCAATGACAGCTGCTGCAGTAAAAGGGTTTTAAAAAATTAAGCCCCTATGGAGTCCTGTGATCCGCACCAGCCTAGTCCTGTCCTGGTGAGCACTGATTGCTGTTCCTCTTAAACCACAACCTAGTAATTCAGCCCCACTGCATAACAGCTTCAGGCCTGGGCATCCCTGCCCTTCCTGCCACTGCAGGGTTTTCCGAGGAAGGTTTTAAACTTTAATTATATTTGCAGTATTTAGTATATTTAATCCACATGGAGAGGCCATCTGTTGAGACCTGAAGTAGGTCAGGGGAGCCACCGGAAGACCATCCCTTGAAAGCCCCGAAGCCAGGCGTGAGCACATCAACTTCCCGATCAACCACCCGTGAAACGATGCTGCAGCCTGCGACTGACTGGGATATCACAGCAACGCACGGCAGCGCTGCCACAGGCACTCGGCCAAGTTTCCCTCTCCACGGCTAAAAATAGCTCCTCTCCACAAGCAGGAAAGCCGGATTCGCCCTACTCTGCACAGAGAAGATCTGTTCTGCAGACACCTGCCCTGCTCCTCGGGTTTGCAGTGTATAAGGAATAATATGAGGTGGCAGCCCAGGCTCCTGGGAATTCCCTGGCAGGGAATTAGGGCTGTACCTGGCTGTGTCTTGTGCCCTGGGTGATCTTCACGGTGCAAATTAGTTTGGGAGCTGACCCCAAGCCTGTAAATAATGACAGGAGCTTCCTACCTCAGCACAGCAGTGCCCGTCCCTGGCTGAGAACCTGAGCTAACCGCATGTCTGCAGGGAGTGCCGAGGTCTGCAGCACAGCGTGACGCTGCAGAGATGACTCACGCTGGCAGCGTGGGGAAGCGGGGCTCCTTTGTCAGGACAGCAAAAATGCTGCGGGATTCTCTGACGCAGAGCACGGTGAAGAAAGGGCAGTAAGCCCCCGAGAGAGAGTTTTAAGTTGTCCTGCGTGTGGAGGGAAACTTGTGGTTCTGGCCTGCCTTACAGCTTTCTGCTTGTGAAAAACAATAAAGCCTCACTGTGGCAAGCTGTGAGCTCGCACAGACATCCCAAGGACAGGAAGGAACCAAACCTGGGAAGTGAAGTCAAACCACACTGACCATTTCTGCTCTCCTTCGATGCATTTGGTCAGCACAGAGCAGGGTTTCTGCTCTTCCCAGCCCAGCTGACCACCTCCATGCACTTCTGGCTCCCTGGTGCTGAATTAGCATACACAAACCACACGGTTGTTTAAATTCTAACACAAATGTTGTGGCTCTGCAAGGCTCCAGCAAAGCTGATCTTTCCCTTTCACACGTCTCCCATGTTTTACCTGTTGTATTTGGAGGTGTATCCAGAATAGTCTTCAAAAGCTTCATGTCCTTAATGTTATGGATGTAAATTGACTCCTCCAGGCAAACAACCAGCCTCTGCAAGGACAGAAAGGACATGTACAGAACCTCACCAGCATGGGCACGGTGCCTGTGTCTGCTGCTCTCACAGTTCACAACCCAAATCTTTGCTGCCAGAAAAACTCACACACTGAAATGTAATAGCAACATGATCTCTTCTGCTCCTCCATTCCCTCTTGCTGGACAGCCTTGGATTTTGTACGACTCTGCTTTTGAGAGCTGCCTGCATCTTGTCTTGTGTTAGAAAGCAGGTACAACATCATGACTTCTTTGCTACTCTAAGAGCTGATCTTCTGCATCCCAGGGGCCCAGGAACACACATCAGGGTTATATCCTAGCCTCAGGCCATGATCACCATCTATTCCTACTCCAAATTTCTTTCCAGTTCTTTCTACAGCAAATTACTTTTTGATCATAAAGAAGTGGCAGCAGAGAGGCTGCCAGTCCCGCTTGTCTACATCTGTGCCTCTACAGATGGGACTGCATAGTGCTTGTCCTGACTTCTTCCAGATTTGAGAGTGAACATTCAGGCGATGGGCCTCCCACTGCTGCTAAACCTAATGTACCTGTTCATCAAATTAATGTTTCTTTTCCCATTTGACCTCAGCAGTTGAGACTCTGCTTTATGTGCCCCAAGTTGTGCAGCAGAACTGCATAAAAACTGGGCTGGGATACATTTGCTCAGGGAAGTTGCAGCGGTTTGTGTTCCACACTGAATATTTACAGCATCTTGGCAGATGGGCAGGGTATTTCCAAGTTAATGTGCTTGTATCTCTTCTGCAGAACTAATCAGGAACACCCACCCACCCAATAGGCAGCCGCTAAGAGAGGAGCTGCCAAGCAATGAGCAGGAAAGGCAGATAAATAAAAAGGAAGTCTAATGCCTTAGCACTAGGCCACCTTCTCCATGCCCACTCAGCTTTGTGTCTCAGCTGCGTCTGGATCTCTGTATGTTACGACAGAGGTTTTTCGCATAGAGGCTTTTTTGGGGCCCAGGTTTCGGATCTTGCTGAAGGGTTGTGCTTTCTAAGTCCAGTGGGTGCACAGTTCCACCTACATTAGTGCCAAGTGTCCAGAAGCACTGAAAACCTCCGAGTAAAATCTAAAGGTCACACTCCATCCAGGCTCCTTAAGTTGATGCACCCAAATCCATGTACAGGAAGCCTCCACCTCTTTAGAAATAAGGCCACTTATTTAGTATCTAAATGTGGAGCTTAGTCACTAACTTGAAACAGCCACATTAGAAAATCTTTGCCTTGCTCCACCATTACTCTCAGATCAAACTCCCACTTCTATTCCTGCTAACCACAGCATCTGGGGCTGTGTCAGAACCATTCTGCATTTCCAGGAAGACTTTGCCTTTCCTACAATAACAGCCATCAACTTGCTAGCAGAGACCTTCAAGAGTAATATTTATACAGCTGATTCTGGCAAAGCCACCGTGGGCTTTCCCAGAACTGTGAAACACCCTGCTGTTGATGTACAGGTGAAGGGACGTTTCCAGATGATGGCAAAGCAGCAGCCAGAGCACTGACAGGGACAAAATCCCGGAAAGCGATGGGTGTGGAAGGTGAAAAGGCAAAGGAGGCCCATGCTAACATCAGTGTAAACCCTGTTGAGATGAGGAATGGGTTTTATCCTAGCTGTGCACACAGACAGAGCCTCAGAGAAGGTGTCTGGTGCTCTGATGGCTACAGACAGTTCAAACCACTGTGCCTTGTATAAAATGTTGCTGCTCACCACTGCTTTTCTTCAGTACTTCAGTTTGACATGAATCGTGTTAGATAACCGAGTTGTATGTTGAGGACGTGAATGCGCCGGGTATGGATACAGCCAGGAAAAGTATCAAACCTCTCCAAAACGCTCAGCACGGTTTCAGCAGAGAATGAAAACCCAGGGAGGTTGCAAGAGAGCTTATCACTGGTCCCACAGCACAGCCTTATTCCCCACACTGAAAGAAATCACGATCTACCTTAACATGTTTCAGGGTTATAACAGAGCTTGGAACAAAGAATTCTCGTGGATCAACAACAAAGGTACTTATTCAGTTGCACAATGAGGACTTTTTCACAGAGGCATCAAATTGAAACATGGACACCAGTTTGGGACCTGCTTCTGTTTTATTTGCCATCGTAAATTTGCTTTCTAGGGACTTCTAATGAATAAGAGCTTTCATACAGAAGCCCCGGTAGACTGAAACAGTGATTTCTCTTCTATCTACTCAAGTATCTGCAAAATCTTCAAATCTCTCCAGGTTTGTCTGTGTTATGGATGGAGGACAAGCTAAGCCCAGGACTTGAACCCAAGCTCATACAGCAGCCAAGAAGCACCGATGCAAAGTTGGGCCCATGCATCATCTTCAAGCAACCTCCAGAGAAGCACAAGGGGAAAAGCCTGAACCTATTTTATTCTCACACTGATCTAGAGCTGCTAAGCAGCACCTCCCAGTTTATTTTTATACACCTATCTGCAATTCAAAGAAATCCTCGTTTTTGCCAGCTCCATCGTAAGTTTAAGCAGGAAAAAAAATAAATTTAGGACAGATTTAATTGTAGTACAGGAACTTCTGGGTCAAACACAGCTTTACTGGAAACTCAACCCAGAGTTTCCTTATGGGAGCCTGACTGCAGAACTCACTGTTGCTAACTGAGGAGAGAATGATTATATACAATTACATAGACTGCTTATTTCTTCATTGTAAAATGTCCACTGCTTCTTCTGGCATATACTTTGAAAATAAGCATGGACAAAAAGAAAAGATGATTTAAAATCTTCCAAAAGGGCTCAGGGCTGCATGAGGCTGTGTCAGTTCAGAGAATAACACTCTAAAGGCTTTCTTCTGTGTGGTCTGAATGTTTTCTATAACTTTCCTAATAAAACAAGGCTGCTAGCAGTACTTGAGAAGCAGCCTTTTACCTCAGAACTCAAGTAACTCCTGGGTTTTGTTACTAACTTTGAAGGTCTCATTTGCAACCAAGATGGCAGAGGTGGGCCTGAAGTCAGGAAGTGGAATCCAAGGGAGGAGGGAAGAGGAAAAGTGGAGCCCCAGATGGCAAATCAACACCAGCAAAGAGTAGAGACAACTCTGGCTAACCCCTTTTCCCAGCCTCTCACCTGACGATTCAGCCGGATGGAGAGTATTTTACTGGAATAGCTATAGTTGCAGATCTCTGTCCCTTTCTTGAAGTGGTAGACATTCATTTGCTGTGGCTTGGCATGACTGACCACAACCACAAGGCTGCTGGAGAACAGACGCTCCACGATGTAAACATCTGGGATTTCATCTGGGCACAGAAGGAAGGCAAGACACAGTCTTTAGCTTGGCTTATGGTTAGTTTGATTGCAATTAAGAAGACTCAACTCAAGAGGGAATCAGGTTGGAACGCTCAGTGCTAAGGTGTTTAACATCTGCTTTTGTTAAAAATGTCTCATACCTGGCACATTTAGGTCAGAGGAGGAAGGGGTTAGTGAACCTTTCCCTGAAGGCAGAATTGAAGCCAGCCCCCTTTGACAGAGCTGCTGTGCTTCCCTGGGTAGGGCCTTCCAGCTGAATCTAATTCTTGGGAAGGGGATATAAAAAGGAGGAGCTCACCCTTATAAAAATAAGGGAGGATGTGGTCAGGGACTTTCCTAGTAGAAGCAAGTCATTATTTCCTGAGGTAAGGAACAAGCTGTGTGTTTATTCTGCATGGTGCCCGACTTCTCCCAGACTCCTTAGGGAAGGCTGATATGCTTAAGACTTCTCTGTTACTGGGCTCTGCTCTGTACAAAAAGCCCCAGTGTGGCTGTGGTGAACAGTGGTGCGGTGTCTTGCAGAGACCATGTTTGGGATGGCTCCTGTTGTGTTGAGACAGCACCGTTACAACAGTCCTGGTGGACCTGTACCTAAATCATGGTCTATGGCTCCTGGTGTAGACAACTCTGAGTGGTGCTTGGTGCTTGGGCTGCGCTGGAGGTACAGTAACTGCTGGGATCTCAGCCCATCATCACCCTGAGCCAGTCACTAGCAGGGATCTCTTTCTCCCTGGCTCTTAGTCTGATTCTGGTTGTAGTCAAAGCTTCTAAATAATTTTACAAGTCATCTATGGTTTGCTGCTCTATAGCAGCTGAGTTACCCTATGGGGTAAAGAGGACAGGAGTCTGGACTTTGTGCCAGGTAACGTAGCTGTGTCTAGTTGCTGAGGTTCCCTCTGCAGCCAGTGGAGAGAGACTAGTATCTCCCAACTGCGAGGTGTCTGGTGCATCTCAGCCGAAACACTTCTGGCCGTGGTCTGAACCAGAGGCTTGTCTTGTTTGGGCTGTTAAGTGCATCGCATGCTGCTCTGAGCACAGCTAATAGCTGAAAGCCTGCTGTGAATGACCTTCTTACATGGAAAACCTGTTAAAAACATCTTGCTTGTAAATACCACATTGGACAAAAAGCCTGTGAGTTATCCAGCATCCGTGCTGGAATTCTGCAGCCTCCTGTGTATCTGAAACATTCTAGTGGTAAACTGCCTCTGAATGCTGGGTTGCAGGACAAACTGCTGCTGTCAGACTGACAGCAGCGAAAAAGAAGCTGGACTCTAAACATGAATGATTCCTTTAACTTTGTTAAAGTACTGCTGACTGTTCAGAAGCTTCTCCAAGGCTGCAGCTCACTCTAAAGGCTGCTGTGTGCAGGGTAACAACCAGAACTGTTCCTTTCCTGACACGGGTACAGCAGAAATGGATGCTGTGTGCTATGGTGGTGAGCAGAATCGCCCCTCAGGGCAGAAGGAAGTGCAGTAACACGGGTGAAGTCTGTCAGCTGATATTCCACCACAGTGAAACAGGAGACTTACTGCTTTCATGGACTTGGTCCAGTTGCTCCACAGAACTTAAGGAGAAAAGCCTGTATCCAGTTGTGGTTCCAATTGCCAGGGAGCTGCAAAGACAAGAGAAAAGCTTGCTAGTTTACATCTTGTGGCATCCAGGTGATAGCAGGAGTTCCTGCAGGTAGGGGAAATGTGTAGTTCCTGGTGCAGTGATCTGTGAAGGCGCAACTTCAGTTTCCCCTCTCAACCTAAAGCATATAAGGTTACAAACCCAAGCATCCTGCCTTCCATCTGAGGTCCCTGCAACCTCCAGCAGCACACTGACTTGTGAGGGCTGGGGAAGCTCCGCTCTCGCTGCTCACAGCAGTGGGTGCAGGCACACAGCACAAGGCGCAGTTGTGCCAAGCGCGGGCTCTGCCCAGTTCTAGATATAGTAAGCAGCAACATCTCGGTCTTAAATCAACAGCTGACCCAGAATATCAACACACACTGTTTGTGGCGGTGACCAGCAGGTTCATGTCAGCAGCGCGTCGCCACCCATCAAAGCACTCTTTGTTTAGACACAGTAAATACAAGGGTAATGACATTTCCAGGTGTGAGACTAGTATCTGCAATTCTTATCTGGTATTCCACAGCCTACGCTGCTCTGGGCTACGATTGCTGGATGCTTCAGGATGCCTGTTGTCCCAGCTGGAACCGTGGCTTCAGGTTGTTTGTCATCCCACTTGGAAACGGCTTTTAAACGATCAGCTTTGAAGCAAATAAACTGTATTTTAACAACACCGTGAGGGCTAGAGGCTCGAAGGAAATCCTCTGTCTCGAGGTGGTGGCACTTTGGCAGAGGCTGTGCGGGGCTCTCTGCGTGAAGCCCTGGGCAACCTGGCCACCTACAAGGTGTGCACAACAGGCACAGGTACAGAGGGGCTGTCAGGAGACAAAACCATTGGGAGAAGTTGTCGTTTTGATGTCCTAAACGGCTTCCTAGTGTGCTGGGGTGGGTAGGAAGCTCTGTGGCTGCCTCCCCGGTGCAGTGGGGGCTCAGGCTCCCCGGGAAGGGCTGGGGCTGCGGGGAGGGGGGGCCCTGCTGGGACAGGAGGGTCCCCGTAGGGGTCGAGCCCGTATGTGGGGGGGCACCAGGCCCTATAGAACCGGCTCGGCCCCTATGGTGAGGGCACGGGATCCTATAGAACCGGCTCGGCCCCTATGGGGGGGGGCAACAGGCCCTATAGAACCGGGTCGGCCCGTGAAGGGGGGGGGGGGGGGGCCCCGGGCCCAATGAAACCCCCCCCCCCTCCCCTTGCCCCCCCCGNGGGGGGGGGGGGGGGCACCGGGCCCTATAGAACCGCTCCCCGCTGCCGTCGCCCCACCCGGGCCCCGCTTACGTGCAGTCCTGGTTGTAGGAGAAGCAGGTGAGCGCTGCCGGCCCCGCCGAGGCCCCGGCCGCGGCCTCCATGGAGCGNGGAGCCGGGGAACGGGGGGGGAGTGCGGGCGTCGTCGCCTCCCATTGGTTCACGCTCTGATGGACGCGCGGCTCAGCCTATCAAAGGGAAGTATGCGGAGAGTCCCCGCCCCCCGGCCGGCAGCGACGGCTGCGATTGGCTGGCGGCGGGGGGACAGCTGAGCGAGGCCACGTGGTGATGTTGTGGTTGCATCAGATCGGCCCCGGCAGATGTTGTGATGGGGGGAGCACATCTGGGAGGGACGGCTTTGAGGGGTGGGGGCGATGTTTGGCCCCAGGAGCCTTTATCAAACCACACCTGGAGGATTGTGTCCAGATCTGGACGCATCAACATAAGAAGGAGATGGAGCTGTTGGAGCGGGTCCAGAGGAGGGGACAAGGGTGATGTGAGGGCTGGAGCAGCTGCTGTGTGAGGACAGGCTGAGAGAGTTGGGGTTGGTCAGCCTGGAGAAGAAAAGGCTCCGAGGAGACCTTAGAGTGACCTTCCAAAACCTGAAGGGGCTACAAGAAAGCTGGAGAGGGACTTTTGACAAAGGCTTGTGGTGATAGGATGAGGTGTATTGGGTATCAACTGGAGAGGGGCAGATTTAAACTAGACATAATTTCTTCACCATGAGGGTGGTGAGGCACTGGAACAGGTTTACCAGGGAAATTGTGGCTTCCTCATCCCTGGAGATGTTCAAGACCAGGTTGGATGGGGCTTAGAGCCCCTGATCCAGCGGGAGGTGTCCCTGCTCATGGCAGGGGTGGAACTGGATGGGCTTTAATGTCCCTTCCAACCCAAACCATTCTATGTTTCTCTAAAAGCCCAAACTCTCAAATACTCTGTGAAATCTAAGTTTTACTGAAGTCATTACAGCAAGAAAGAAAACAAATGATGAGTAGTGATCAACAACACCTTAACAGCAACAGCTTGTAAAGGCAATGCATCTAATCATGAGTATAGTGATTAAGAAAGATGCATTGCCAATTGTTTTCTTATCATCCAGGCCCTCAGTCTGGGGAGTGGGGGGGCCTTCTTTTTCACAGTGATGATTTGGACAGGCTGTCTCAGCAACTGGGAATGCCACACAGTGTATTCACTTGTGAGTGAGGTCTCCCAGCCACTGCTGGGGGGGATTTAGCTTTTATGCCACTAAAAAACCAACTTGCATCCCCCCCAAAATGCAATCTCAAGCCCCAGCTGCTCACTGCCTCTTTCTCATGCTTTCATGAAGCAACAAAAGCACAGCAGGCACAGATAATAAAATACTTTCTTACACTTTTAGGCATTACAAATAGCACAGCACAATTCTACTGATTGTAGTTGTGTGAAAAGTTACAGAATGAACAGTACACATAGCAATGCAACATGAATTATCCAAGGGTCACCCATATCAGGCCCTGACACTTTAGGCAGCAACAAGGGGGTGTAGGGGCTGCATTTGGCATCNCCGCTCACTGCCTCTTTCTCATGCTTTCATGAAGCAACAAAAGCACAGCAGGCACAGATAATAAAATACTTTCTTACACTTTTAGGCATTACGAATAGCACAGCACAATTCTACTGATTGTAGTTGTGTGAAAAGTTACAGAATGAACAGTACACATAGCAATGCAACATGAATTATCCAAGGGTCACCCATATCAGGCCCTGACACTTTAGGCAGCAACACGGGGGTGTAGGGGCTGCATGTAGGGGCATTGGGGAAAGGGGCTGGGGTGAGGAATGGCTCAGTGGTGCAGGGAAAGCAGTGACGGTGCTGACTGGCAATTGAGGCAGCTCTGTAAGAGCTAAACTGTGCTGGGATGGGGCTGGTTTTCCCTTCTTCACAAGATTTACACTCTACACTGCATGTGTTTGTGCACAGAACAGCTTTGTGCACCTGATTAGCATCACTGTTGCCTCGTGGAGTCAGATCTACCTGTGGAAATACATAATAAAAGAAACCCTAGAGCTGGTGTTAAAAGGCAAATGTTCCAGAATTTCATGCAATGACACTAACAGTGCACAGCATCAGGGGCAGAGCCTGCAAACCCCCTAATTAGATGAGTAATCTTCATGTGAGTGCTGAAGTCGTTGGGCCTTGATCAGTTGATGTGCACAACAGGACTTTTGGAAAAAAAGAGCCCTCAGGCAATGCCATCTAAATGAGACAGATTCCATGTGGACACATATATCTGCCTAGGTTAATCCCCCTTTGCAGCATGTGGACCTTTGAGTGTCTGTAGTATCCCCCTGATACAGAGTTTAAAACTGCATCAGTGATGATTGATTTTTGGGAGAAGCATCAAAACACACAGCTTCAAAACAGGATCAGCATGGAGTGAGGCTAAGGATTGTCCTTAGGACAGAGTACTTGAGTGACACCTCGAAGACAGGAGGGGAATCAGCATGTTTAAGGGAAAAACATCTTCTACTCAATAGAGGTCTGGTAAGACACTCTAATAATACCCAGAAACAAAATGTAAAAGCTGGTTTTGAATGTCCTGAGACTGTCCCTGTGGATCAGCATAGTTTGATTTTGCAACAAGGATGTCAGGTAGAAAATAGGGGCGTGGAGCAGGAAAGTTTTAAAAGAACCCTTCTGCCCAGCAAATAAAAACAGGGAGTTAGTGCCTTGTATTTCAGAAAACACTTTCTGAGCAACTGCTATAGTTGGATGCTTGCTGCTTGGGTAATCACCAGAAGCTGGTTTTAAAATGAAGCCCTGATAAAGCAGAGCCACCAAAACATCTAAGACTTGGGCAATACGGTTATTTCTTTAGCTTGAGGGATGCAACCCTGTTGGTCAAGCTTCCTTCTAGCTAGCTGCTTACAATGGTTGTTTAATGAGCCTTCCAGGTTAAAATCCAGAAAGGAACTGGCAAAAGGTAAACATCTAATAAGAAGAGCAAGCATTTCTCATCGCAAGGAAACAATCTTTGGCATGTGAAAGGAGTGGGGAGAGCAGGAACATACACTTTGCTTAGCTCTTATCTATTACCCTTACTAAGTGGTGCCAAGGTCATTGAAGCAGAGGGGGAAAAAGGGCCTGCAGCCTAACCTTGAGGGGCTTTAATGGTATAAACTGCCAAGCGCTGAACTGCCAGTCCCAGCTGCTCTAGGATCTCCAGACAATAAATGCTGCCATCTGGTGCCCTGTCTCCAGCTGCACACATTGTCTGTACCGACCTGACATCAGTACTCAGTGATGTTTCTACACTTTATTTGTGAAAAGGAGAGAGCAGTCTTTGCTTACTCTTTGGATTATCCCGTGGATTACCTGCACCTCCACTAGCTTGCAGTACTGTCGTAGGAAAAAACAGTGACTGCAGAGAGAGTTGAGCCATCCTGCTAATAGAATGCTGTAGAGAGGAATGTGGAATTTGTACCTTGGATATTCCTCTTGCCCTGAGTTACTTCTTGTTTATATCAGGACAGATCAGGTTTTTATCTTATATACAGTGGAAAAGTGAGAAGAAAACAGGGGGCTGGGGTGTACACATCAGAGGCTACTCTGGAAGAACACTGATCGCAAGACCTAGACACAAGAGAAGTCATCAGTTCAAAGCTTTTTTTTATTTTTTTGGTATCATGTTTCCTGTATCAAATATCACAGTGTGGGAAAGCAAAACAATGGGCAGGTCATATTTGTGACAGTCACCAGCAGAGTGGCTTGTCTTGCTAAACCGACTGGACAGGTACTGTCCTGGTGTGGGGAGGGGGACACAGTGGAAGTCTATGAGCCATGTGCATTGCACTCTGCTTAGGTATAAAAACTGGGAAAGATTCATTGAGACGAGAGCCATCTGCTGGCACTTACACCGGTCAGGGTGACAGGAGGACAGGAACATTGTGCCCGACTGCACAGCCGGTCTAAATGTCACCAAAGTTTCGAGAACTTTGCTTCTTGCAGTTTTTCAGTTTTTGATGCTGACCCTGAGCTGGGTTGTGCCATTTAACGAGCTGTCATTTGTGAGCAGCCCTTTCAGAAGTGCATAACAAGGTCAGGGAAGGGCTTGCAACATAAGGCTGCGTTTCCTTGTGAGTTGGATTAATGTTCCTTATCTTGTCCTCACTCTGGCAAACGTCCCATTTCCCTAACTAGGATTAGGACATCACACTTACCTTGGCAAGGGATTATCTCGCTGGAAGCTTTCACTGGAGGTTTGACGTGCTGCTCACGACAATGATACAGGCTGAGGGTTGCGGATCTTCATATCCCTTTGGGGTGTACACTGGGCTTTTTAAAATCTTGGTCTCTTCAGCTGAGAACCATGAGACCTGCACCACAGGGAGCAAATCAGTTAAAGTGGAATGGGGGGGCAAGAAACTTTTGCCTTCCCTTTAACTCTTGGGTACAGTGCAAATTGTAATTCCTCTGCAATTATCTAAAGATCAAAGGATATTCTTACATGAGATCAGAATGAGTAACGTTGTGAGAGGGAGTCTGAGAGCACACAGAGGTCCCAACAGATGGAAGAACATCAGGTTCCTGCACAGCCTGGTGTTACCAGACCAGAGAAGCAGCTCCCCTTGGTAAGGCTGTGGAGGGACAGCACTGTGGGAGAGACAGGCTCACTGCCCAAGCTCTTAGCACATAAGTAAGTCTCATGACCTGGGTGACTTTCTCCCGTTTCATGCTAGAGGAGACAAGTAGGAGCTCTGGGGAGAAATGGCACAAAATATTAGTATAACGCATACACTCATAGCAGAAACAACTTGGTTCTTGTTCAAAGAGAGAGTACAGATGGCATGGACGCTGCCCACTGGACGGTGGTGTACACAGAGCCAAGGTAACTGTGGCCATTGCTCACATCCTCCAAGTTCATGGGGATGCAGCTTCATTCCTACTTTTTCAAACCATACAGAACCAGTTCTCTTGTAACTGGCTTAAAGCTTCTTCCAGTAATTCAACGACTGATCCCCTTTACTGGAGCACGTAAACATCTCATGAGCTTGGCTTCATCTGCCTAGAAAGCACTTTTATCCTCATCCTGCTGGGGGAAATGGAGATTCCACTTTCACAGAGAGGCTGGAAATCAGTGGCAGAAGAGGAAACTAGACCTGCATCTATTAATAATCTTGCCCATTCAGTTTTAAGGGCTATAGTTGGAGAATTAAAAAGGCTATATTGTATTCCTGTGGCACATAGCACATGCCAAGCAAGCCTTAGCTGACATTTCAAAGACCTATTGTTTTTAAAGTGGGTTCCTTCCATCTGGGAANTAACAGTGACTGCAGAGATAGTTTAGCCATCCTGCTAATAGAATGCTGTAGAGAGGAATGTGGAATTTGTACCTTGGATATTCCTCTTGCCCTGAGTTACTTCTTGTTTATATCAGGACAGATCAGGTTTTTATCTTATATACAGTGGAAAAGTGAGAAGAAAACAGGGGGCTGGGGTGTACACATCAGAGGCTACTCTGGAAGAACACTGATCGCAAGACCTAGACACAAGAGAAGTCATCAGTTCAAAGCTTTTTTATATTTTTTTGGTATCATGTTTCCTGTATCAAATATCACAGTGTGGGAAAGCAAAACAATGGGCAGATCATATTTGTGACAGTCACCAGCAGAGTGGCTTGTCTTGCTAAACTGATTGGACAGGTACTGTCCTAGTGTGGGGAGGGGGGCACAGTGGAAGTCTATGTGCCATGTGCATTGCACTCTGCTTAGGTATAAAAACTGGGAAAGATTCATTGAGACGAGAGCCATCTGCTGGCACTTACACCGGTCAGGGTGACAGGAGGACAGGAACATTGTGCCCGACTGCACAGCCGGTCTAAATGTCACCAAAGTTTCGAGAACTTTGCTTCTTGCAGTTTTTCAGTTTTTGATGCTGACCCTGAGCTGGGTTGTGCCATTTAACGAGCTGTCATTTGTGAGCAGCCCTTTCAGAAGTGCATAACAAGGTCAGGGAAGGGCTTGCAACATAAGGCTGCGTTTCCTTGTGAGTTGGATTAATGTTCCTTATCTTGTCCTCACTCTGGCAAACGTCCCATTTCCCTAACTAGGATTAGGACATCACACTTACCTTGGCAAGGGATTATCTCGCTGGAAGCTTTCACTGGAGGTTTGACGTGCTGCTCACGACAATGATACAGGCTGAGGGTTGCGGATCTTCATATCCCTTTGGGGTGTACACTGGGCTTTTTAAAATCTTGGTCTCCTCAGCTGAGAACCATGAGACCTGCACCACAGGGAGCAAATCAGTTAAAGTGGAATGGGGGGGCAAGAAACTTTTGCCTTCCCTTTAACTCTTGGGTACAGTGCAAATCGTAATTCCTCTGCAATTATCTAAAGATCAAAGGATATTCTTACGTGAGATCAGAACGAGTAACGTTGTGAGAGGGAGTCTGAGAGCACACAGAGGTCCCAACAGATGGAAGAACATCAGGTTCCTGCACAGCCTGGTGTTACCAGACCAGAGAAGCAGCTCCCCTTGGTAAGGCTGTGGAGGGACAGCACTGTGGGAGAGACAGGCTCACTGCCCAAGCTCTTAGCACATAAGTAAGTCTCATGACCTGGGTGACTTTCTCCCGTTTCATGCTAGAGGAGACAAGTAGGAGCTCTGGGGAGAAATGGCACAAAATATTAGTATAACGCATACACTCATAGCAGAAACAACTTGGTTCTTGTTCAAAGAGAGAGTACAGATGGCATGGACGCTGCCCACTGGACGGTGGTGTACACAGAGCCAAGGTAACTGTGGCCATTGCTCACATCCTCCAAGTTCATGGGGATGCAGCTTCATTCCTACTTTTTCAAACCATACAGAACCAGTTCTCTTGTAACTGGCTTAAAGCTTCTTCCAGTAATTCAACGACTGATCCCCTTTACTGGAGCACGTAAACATCTCATGAGCTTGGCTTCATCTGCCTAGAAAGCACTTTTATCCTCATCCTGCTGGGGGAAATGGAGATTCCACTTTCACAGAGAGGCTGGAAATCAGTGGCAGAAGAGGAAACTAGACCTGCATCTATTAATAATCTTGCCCATTCAGTTTTAAGGGCTATAGTTGGAGAATTAAAAAGGCTATATTGTATTCCTGTGGCACATAGCACATGCCAAGCAAGCCTTAGCTGACATTTCAAAGACCTATTGTTTTTAAAGTGGGTTCCTTCCATCTGGGAAAATGCTCTATTATCTTAGGGGGAGGGAGGCAGAAACTTGCATCAGAAATCTTTTGATTCTGGAGCCAGTTTGTTAGATGTCGGTCCAGACATTGTTTTAGGTGTCTGTCCAGGCCAAGGATAGTGGATCTGACCGACTGCATGATGTGTTTATATTGCCACCTGCTTTCAGAGACAAGCACGTGGCTGTTCTGAATACTCTTCTGTGTGCATTTAGGTTGCAACAGAACTGTGTCACAGATGATGCTCCAAGAGGGAGCTCTCCCCAGACTGCTTCTGTGTTAAAAGCACAGGAACTGAGGATTCTTTTGAATGGGAGTATTTACGTTCTATTACAAAACAAACACTGGTAGTACTTCACATGTTTTCTTGGAAAAGAAGTCAGAGTGGCTGCACACAATCTCTTTGCTCTTCTGTTTGCGTCAGATTGTAAAGTCAAGAATCACATTTGCAGATGTTTGGGCAGCTCACAAACTGCTGAAGCAGCCTAGAGGTTGTACAAAGCTAACAATGCAAAGCAAAGACAGTTTGCATCCAAACAGCAGGAGGCAAGACCTGCTGCTCTCCCATCTCCTTCCCTCTCTCTTGAGGACTGAGGCTTGTGGTGTCTTTTTGTAGTGTTTTGGTTGCCGTTTTCTGTCTCTCAGCTCTTGTGAGGCAGCTTAGCACTCTGACATGCGTTTGTTTCCCACTGTGCTAATCACAGTCCGCACTTGGAGTTGAGCAGAGCGAGTCCCTATGGTCCTTTGACTTGTGCATGGACACCTAGGCAAGGAGTTTCCAATAAATATTTCTAGGAGGGCGCCTAGAAACACCTTACCCCACTGCTGAGGTGCAGGTTAATTGCTAGTCTAGACACGACTCCTTAGGTCAGAAGAAAGAGAGAACACTTGAGTTCAAGTTAAGCATGGTTGGATAGCAGGCAGTTATCCATGTTAGAATTTAATCAGGGTGTCATGGCTTTTTCTAAGTGTCACTGAGCCTGTCCTTAGGCAAACACAGAGAGCTATGTGACATACCTCAGATAATAACTAGGCTGGCTGCACTGCCTCCCTCATGCTGCTGAGCTGTTTAGCATTTACTCAGGGAGGTAAAATGTTCCCAACGTTGCCCCTTGGCTGTTGGAGGCCTTCCAGCAGGGAACCACGCTGAGCTGTGATGGGCTGTGTCGCAGCAGGCACGTCTTGCAGATGTAAATGGATTCCTTGACTGGCCTATCTTGAAGATCTGGGCACTTCAGGGCATTTTTTTTCTCTTTGCTCTTGGTTACTCTGTTTTGAGTCTTACCAGTCATTTTCTTCTTCAAAGTAACATATGGAAATGATTTGAGATCTGCTGCTCAAAGCCAGCTTGTTCTGTGCTGGGGACCGTTTCACACAGCTGTCTGCCCAGTTGACGTGTAGCAAAACCAAAGCCAACTTCCACACACCAACTTTCAGAATCCAGAGCGGGGTTTTAGCCCATGGCACAGGTCATGATGGGGTTAGAGCAGGAAGCTCAAGTGCTGTCTTTTGGACTGTGTGGTTTTTGATTGCATCAATTCCTTGCTTTCTTTCTTTGTCGCCTTTCTTGGAGCAGAATTAGACCTTGATACCAGATTTATTTATGCTGCAACTCATCCAGGAGCTCAACCTACTTTGCAAACATTGTGCATTGCTGGGTGCTGGGTGGCAAGCACACTTTTTCTCTGCTTTCATGCAGGTATATTGAAACGTCACACTGAAAGCTGTCAAGTTTGTACAGTCAACTCCAGAGCTTGGCCTGGAACCCAGAAGCCCTCAAATAGCCCATTGTTAAACAGGAATATGAGTTTTTTTCCTTCTTTTTTTGGCTCCTAATCTATGGATCTTTCTATGAATCACAGTGTATGGCCTCAGCAACACATGGTGTGCAGCAGCAATAGGCTGTTATTTTCCATGCTAGTTAAAGCTTAAACAAAATGCAAGAAGACATGCCCAAAGGACACAGGGTGAACTCTACTTCTGACATCATCATGGTCTGCAGTGATGCTACAGCTTTGTGCTCCACTGACTTTGTTTGCTGGTCGGTGTAGATTTCAGGGCTGTTAGGGCTAACGGCAGCTCCTGTTGGTATATGAAACCTTTTTGTACCACTAAACTTCTTCATTCCCCATTCATCCCGAGATGGTGCATATCCAGCCGTCACCCCACTCAAGTGTTCCATGTTGGGCTGTGCCTCTTTGGATCTGCTTATACATTAAGGATGGTAGATTTGCATGATTTAACATGTACAACTTGGGGACACACACACACGAATATTAGCTGTTTCAATCTGACGCTTGTTCATATGTTTTCAATCCCAGTGGCTTGCCCAATATAGATGGTGGTACCTCACAGGCAGAGCATGATACTAAGTTGGGATTGTATCTTCAGTGTAAACCCTGCTGGTACAACTGCTATGTAGCCTAGCGATACCCACAACTGCTGTTCATTTTGCTGCCACCAAGGACCCATCAGGAAGCTTCTTTTGTTCTATTCACGCTGCAGGAGTGGATGATGTCTACACTCTTATTTGTCATGTGAGTGATAGAACCGTTTTCCCCCTGAGCTCCACAATTGCTGCCCCACTGTTATTCCTGGCAGAACACAATTGCTCATGGAGGTATTTTTTTCTGGTCTAGTCTAAGATTTTTTGTTTTTTTTTTTCCTTTCGTATGGATCCAAAAGCCGCTTCACCTTCAAGCTGCTTTTTATACACCTTTAACACTGCTACTTGTGCTCTTTTCCCATGTGGTCCTCACTGTTCCATGCTCAGGCTTCTTACCCGGCTGCCTTGGCCTGGATCTCCTTCTCCTCAGCTAACCTGCTGTGGCTGTGTACTCTGATTTATTCCCTCGGTGAATGCTGCAATGCTTTATGCTTGTAGGATGATACTGAGTCAGTCAGTATCTCTGAAGGGTTTATATGATTGCAGAATGGTAAGTACAGTAAAACCCCTCGCCTTCTTTCCTTCCCAGTGACCATTCTTTGCTGCTATTATTGTTGATTGCTGTGTTGATAAATAGCACCATAAAAATTAAAGTAATAGATTTAGTCATTGTAGGGACTTCTGGGAAGCTTTGTTAAAAAGCAAACAAATTATCTTCCCACTTGGGATATTTCAGATGCTTTTTGTAGACAAATTTATTGATCTTTTATGAGACCAGGAATGTGTATGCTACATGACTTAATGCAGAATGGAGATCAGCCAAATGCCCAGGAATGATGAGGTGGCGTTATCACTCAGTCGATGAAGAAATTGTGATGGTCTTGAAGAGGGCTGGTGCTTTTAATCATGAAAATAGTGCTTTGGATTCCTATTTGTGAGGCTGAAGCAGAAGTGGCTAAGTACTTAAAGCCAACAATAAAGTACCTTACAAAAATGAATGGGTGAGATGTCCAGGTTCTCCAAGGTAGTCAGGCAGCCAAATCATCTTAATTTGCAGGGACCTAAGTATCTGTGGACACCTTCATCCAGAATCTGCCTAGAAATATCATACTTCAGGTAGAGTTTCTTGGTTTTAAAACGAGAGCAATTAGGCTGCCAAAATCAAGAAGACCTATATGCAGCTCTCTGCGAGTGCATGCTGTGACACATGATGATTCCCCTCATGTAGTGATGCTTTTGGACAGGCTCTGCTTCAGGATTGGAGATGATACTGAATTGGAGAAGCAGCTCTATGGAGTTCATAGTAAATGTAACCATAAGCAGCCGGTACAGTTCTCCACCTCATCCCCCTTTCTGGTGACTTGCTAGAGGTGTCACGCCGTGTCTCTGGGGCTCGTGGTGGTGCACAGTGCTGGCAGCCTGGGCAGCTCTGCTCTGCTCTTCAGCAGCCACAGCCTCCGGCAGCAGATTGCTTCATGAGAAACTCTGATGCATAAAATGGTTTGAAATGAAAGTTGTGGGAATAGTACTGACGGTAAGGCAAGTTATTTACTTGGGAATGCTTATTATTTAATTAGACAGTTAAGGCCTAGGTCTGACTGTAATCCAGACCAAATGGAACAGGCCTTGCTTTGTTTTAATTGCTCTTACGTCTTTGATGGTGTAAGAATTAGCACATGAATATGTACAAACATATGCTAACTTTCAAAGATAAATTGGTGCTGAGTCACGGTGAAGGAGCTGTACACAGTTAACAAGAGGGACCTCAGGCTGGCATCACAAGGCCCCTTTGGAAAGCCGGTTCTGTTCTCGTTATTACACTCCTGCCTTGCCCTCTGAACTCTCTGGCTCCAGAGCTCGAGAAAGGATTGCATCAGGAGCTGTACAACAGAATACTTGTTTTCTTAACAAAGAGAATGTTGCAGAGCAGGTTTTATGTATGGCTCTGATCTTTATTCCAGATGGGATCTATCCCAAAAAGACTTGCCCAAACAAGGAAGAGTGAGATGTGACATTAGCAGACAGCCTGCAAAAACGGAAGATAAAAAGCAAGGGGGGAAAAAAGTGTGTAGTGGGGAATGCACACAACTTTTTTCCAGTGTTGTGAAGCTTCCAGTAGTTTTCAGTTACAGAAGGAAAATCTGTGTTACTTGGTAAGCAGGTAGATTTGACATTTAATAACACTGCACTCTGACAGTATTTTACAAGCATTAATGATTCCTTACAAGTCATGTTGAGATGGAATCGATTTCTTTTCTGTAAAACCTCTAGCTTTTGGCATAGTGTCAGAAAATCCCTGGCTTCTAGTTAACGCACAACAGAGCATTTGCTGCCACCCACGGCAGCTCTGTGAGGTTGTCATTGCACCTGGGGGTGTTGGTTGACGGCTGGCTGGATGTGAGCCAGCAGCCTGCCCAGGTGGCCAAGAGCATCTTTTCTAACCTAATGATTCTGATTCTCACTGCTCTCTGCAGCTCCCTGAAAGGAGGTTGTAGCGAGGTGAGTGTTGGTCTCTTCTCCCAAGTGATAGGATGAGAAGAAACGGCCTCAGGCTGTGCCAGGGGAGGTTTAGATTGGATCTTGGGGAAAAATTTATTTGCTGAAAGAGTGGTGGAACATTGGAACCAGCTGCCCAGAGGGAGGTGGTTAAAAGACAGGTGAGTGAGATGCTCAGAGGTATCATAGAACGGCTTAGGCTGGAAGGGACCTTAAAGATCACTTGGCACAAATTGGAGAGGGGAGATTTAGATGAGACATTAGGAAAATATTCTTCATTATGAGGGTGGGGAGGCCCTGGCCCAGGGAATTTGTGGCTGCCCCATCCTTGGTGTTCAAGGCCAGGCTGGATAGGGCTTTGAGCAACCTGATCCATGGGAGGTGTTTGTGCCCATGGCAGGGGAGAACTGGGTGGGCTGAAAGATCCCTTCCAACTCAAACAGTTCTGTTGGGAGTGCTGTTTGGTTCAGGAATCCTCAATGTAAGGAGATGGAACTGCTGGAACGGGTCCAGAGAGAGCGACAAGGATGATCAGCACTTCCCATATGAGGACAGGCTGAGAGAGCTGGGGGTTGTTCAGCCTGGAGAAGGCTCCAAGGAGAACTTACAGCGACCTTCTAGTGCCTGAAGGGGCGACAAGAAAGCTGGGGAGGGGCTGTTCACAAAGGCTTGTGGTGGTAGGATGAAGTGCGATGGTTATGAACTGGAGAGGGGCAGATTTAGACTGGCTACAAGGAGGAATTTCTTCACTATGAGAATGGTGAGGCCCTGGAACAGGTTGCCCAGGGAACTTGCAGCTTCCCCATTCCTGGAGGTGTTCAAGGGCAGGTTGGATGGGGCTTGGAGCCCCTGATCCAGTGGGAGGTGTCCCTGCCCATGGCAGGGGTGGAACTGCATGGGCTTTGAGGCCCCTTCAACCCAAACCATCCTGTGATGCTACGATCAGCCAGTCCCACCAGCCGGCAGCAGCACCTCTCAAAGCCCAATCCAGCCCAACTCTCTCCGAGCCCTTATCGAACCGTCCCCGCCCCAGCAGCCCCCGCGCCGCCCCCCACTCCCGCGGCGCCACTGCCGGCCCCTCCCCGCCGCCCTCGCGCGCCTTAAAGCGCCCGCCGGCTCTCCGCCACATGGGTCCCATCCAGCGCGCCGCCCTCTCCTCGCCGGGCCTTGCTCCTCCCTTCGTTGCCCCTTTAAGAGTTACCGTGGCGACGGGTGCGGGTGAGAGCGAGGCGCATTGACGTCACGGCGGGCGCTGATTGGCCGCGCCGCTGGGTTTCCGGTCTGAGCCGCCGCTGCTGTCGCTGAGGCCGCGGCCGCGCCGGGACGGGCAGGGGGCGGAGAGGGCCCGGCGGAGCCGCCCGCGCCAGGTGAGCGGGGTGGGGGGTTCTGTGGGGCGGAGGGTGGGGGCCCGGGGCCGGCAGCGACCGGGCCTGCGGCGGGTTTGCTCGCCCCCCCCCTTCCTTTACCAACCCCAGACCCGGGGGAGCCTCGGGGCCGCCGCCCCCCCGTCCCCCATCATACAACGGTTCGGGTTGGAAGGGGCCTCGAAGCCCGGCCAGTCCCGCCCCTCCTGCCGTGGGAAGGGGCCTCAAGGCCCGTTCAGTTCCACATCCCATTCCACCCCCACAGTGGCCATGGGCAGGGACACCTCCCGCTGGGGCAGGGTGCTCGAAGCCCCGTCCGACCTGGCGATCATAGAATCACAGTGTTTTGGGTTGAAAGGGACCTTAAAGCCCATCCAGGTCCACCTTCGGTGTTATCTAAAGCCATGGCTGCCCCATCCCTGGAGAGGTTCGAGGCCTTTGGGCAACCTGATCCAGTGAGAGGTGCCCCTGGGGAGTTGGAATTCAATGATCTTTAAGGCCCTTTCCAACCCAAACCATTCTGTGATACTATGATCATCAGGTTGGTTGGGGCTTTGAGCACCTTGATCCAGTGAGAGGTGTCTCTCCGCCCATGGTAGACATGTTGGGATGGGATGGGCTTTGAGAGCCCCTCCAGCCCATACCATTCTTTGGTTTTATGATCATCGACTCCAACTGTGACTGCCTGCTGTTAAACCATAGAGATTTAAATTGGTAGGGGGGGAGATTTAAATGGTATCTTAGGAAGAAGTTCTTCACAACGAGGCTAGGGAGGCCCTGATCCAGGTTGCCCAGAGAAGTGGTGGCTGCACCATCCCTGGAGGTGTTCAGTGCCAGCTTGGATGAGGTTCTGAGCAACCTGATCCAGTGGGAGGTGTCTCTGCCCATGGAGGGGGTTGGAACTGGGTGGGCTGAAAGGTCCCTTCTGACTTGAACCATTCTATGATCCTATCTAATTGAGAAGGACCCTCTCTGATATCATCCAAACTTATCTATGCAACCCCAGCACCGTGAGCACTCCTAGCATCCTGTTTTCTGCTTCATTCCAACAAGAGACTTAAGGTGAGCTTGAAGCAGAGGGAAATCACCATATAAGGCTGATGATTTATTCAATCAATATCTGAATTGGTTACTGAGGAGAAAGAAAAAAGAAACAGAGGTGGGATTATAGTCTTCTTTCCATCCTCCAGGACTGCCTCGATGCTGCCCCTCGCCCTGGGGCCACAGTGAGGGGTGGGCTGGGCTTGGAGAGTTAGCCCTGGGGCAAGTGATTCTGCGGTTTTGGAGGAGCTGGAGTGTGACTGTGCCTCAGGGGCCCTGGGGAATGGTGGGTGTGTGATGTGAAGGAAAAACACTGTGTGAAATGATGGTGTTTTTATTATTTCTGTGGTTTTCCTGCTCTTCTGAGGAACAGCGGCAGGGCCTGTTCCTTGGGTTGTAATTTGTAGGCTGACATGGAGCCGGCTTTCTTTGGGGCTGTTAATTAGGACTGACCTTCACTATGTGAGTTGTCAAAACAAAAGGAGTAACTGGAGAGCTTTAAGGCACTTTCTCAGTCCATGTGAAGTCCGTACTCGGTGTTTATGCAACACATAATGCATCTGCCCGTGTGTGCTTATGTGGGGATTAACTGTGACAAGAATGAAACCTGTTTGAAGTGTTAGCAATTCTGTATTAACTAGAGTGCTCCAGTAATCTCCAGTAGTATAATTCGAAGGAGCACAGTGCTTTTCTGACGGCGTTTCTCAATCTGCTGCCTCAGTAGGGTAAAAAGTGTACTCCAACTGCTTTGCTTGGCTTTTCAGTGACTTGTTGTTTCTCGAAATTGTTCTGAATCTGTTTTTTCCTTTTCAAAAGCTGATCCTGGGATCAACGTATCTCGCTGTGTATTCATAAGCAGTTGCCACTACCCCTGTACCAGGTAACTTTCTTTGTTTCATCAAAAATGCCACAAGAAATCCTTTCCCATTTCTGTTTTAGCTCTCCTGGTGTTGATGTGAAATTTATATTTCGTATATCTATATATATAAAATGTAGAAGTTTATGTTAAAATGGTTCTGTAACCTGAAAGAGGGGATAAAGCCTGCTTAAGAGTGCTTTAGGAAGTGTTACAGCTGACACCAGAATTTTGAAGTCTTTTAAAAAGCTGGCATTGTAACAGTTGTGTTTAGAGATGTGCTTTTGGTTATTTGCAGTTGAAGAGATATTTTTGAGATTGTTACGTGTCTATGGAGGCAGGCAGCATGGAGCAGTTTAAACCAGAGAGTGGCTTTTTCAGAGTGACACCCCCAACTCCATAACTTCCGTTGGTGGATTCTGCCTCGGCATTTGGCTGACTGGCTTCATCTTCAACCTTTAAGTGCTTTACTTCCTAATGCTTTTCATACTTGCTTCTCGGATTCCCAGCTTCCACCCACCTGTCTCCTGGTCATCATCCATGTGATCCTGTACAGCTCTGTGAAAGGAACCTCTGATCCTACAGGATACTAGATTTAATCAGCAGAAAGTTTAGCTGGAAGCTTCCCTGGCTTTGCTCACAGGACTTGAGTTGTTAAAGCTTTTCCAGCTCAGACAAATGCTTTTCCTTTTGTGCCTGTGGCTGTAGATCACCCAGATTTTTTTTTTTAATTTCCAGGTGCTAAATAAGTTCTTTCACGCTTTATCTTAGTTATTAGCCTTACAGATAAGGGTAACTTTATCGCGTGAAGTCAGTAGATGATGCAGCAGAATGTGCCTAACTATCAGCAGTGTCTTCATTTCCCCTGGAATTTTAACCTTCTCTTTCTCTTCTCCTCAGCCATGGCAGCTTCCAGCAGCAGCAGCAGTGAGGAGGAGCGTAGTCTTCGGGAATGCGAGCTTTATGTCCAAAAACACAACATCCAGCAACTTCTGAAGGATTGCATTGTACAATTATGCACAGTGAGACCTGAAAGACCCATGGGATTCCTCAGAGAGTATTTTGAAAGACTGGAGAAGGTAAAAATACCTAGCGGGATGGAAGGAGGGTGGAACTTCTACCTCGTCTCATTGTGATTTGGAGACTGAGCTTCAGATTTGACTAGTGTTGGTATTGGCTGTTTGGAACTGATGCTTTTGGAAAACAAGTCCTGTTTTCCAGTAATTGGTGCCTGTTGCTCACTGTGTAAAAGCAGATCTGTCGTAACAAAGCATGTAGGGCAGAACACGGGCTGGCAAGGAGACTCACCCAGCTGGGATGTAGATCTAATCCCTGGCTGCTGCTTACTCATGGAAGCTAACAGATAGCAGGCACGACCGTGTCTGTAGCTGGATGATAACCGTGGTGTTTGACCTTGGTTAGACGCTGGCAATAGGCATTTGGTTTCTTATTTTGAGACAAATGGCTCGCAATAGTTCAAACACAGCACAGAAGCAGCAGGCTAGTGGTAGTTATTCAGGTCTAGCTCAAGTCCCACAGAAGTATTTGCATTCCAAATCTCTAGGAGACTGAGCCTGTTTCTGCCTTTTTTTGAGCTTGCTGGTGGTGTTTTGCTTTCTTGTTCCTCTTGCGTTTATCCTTAAGGTCTCTTAGGTGACTTTGTTGTTGTTGGAAGCAATCTGGGATCTTGGGAACGGAAAGCGTTTTGTCATCTTGGTGGTCGTCTTCGAAGTGATGTTCTTATGTTCTTTTGAACTGTTCATTTTGTATATTGATACATGGGAAAGAAGCTGCTGTGATGCTATGAAAATTGAAGGTGTAAAGGCTAATGTAGAGGAAAGGCTGGATATTAATTGCTGATGTAAAGGAGAAAAATTGATGCTAGAGATCATGTGTGTGTGTAGTGGAAATTATCTTTTACCAAAGCATCTGAAGTAGGTACTAGAAAACGACCAAATGCTGCAAGCTGACCTCCTATACTTGTGTTTTTGAGAAACATTTTGCTTATCTTGCAGAGTTCTTGTTCATTGAACGTTAGTTTCTTCTTTTGTCTGCATGTTGGGTACCTTCTCTCTCAGAGAGAATGCCAGCAGCAAAGCAGGTACTGATCAGATCCTTAAAAATCCATCATCCCTCTCTGTTACTGTGCCTCTTCTTCCACCCTGGATTCTTGAGTTTCTAGGTACTGATTGATTGGTAGTTTAGAAACCAATCACCACAAGTGTGGATAGACAAAACACTGCAAAGTAAACTGCATTACTGCACTTGGAATAAATTGTAAGCCCAATACATATGTAGGGATATAATAAAACAGGAATATTTGGATGCTTTTGGGAGGTCAACTTCTGGTCACCACACAGTATTTGAGATTAAAGGAAGTGGAATTTGGTTTTAGCAGGACAGCAAGTCTAGCTCTGAAGTTAATCACATGTATTCCGGAGCTGAGTAACTCCTGATGATTTTATTCTGGTGCAAATAGGCTGTCTACGTACTCTGTCAGCCTACAGGGAAGCTCAAAATAAAGCTGTTTAGGTAATGTTTTTTCTGCTTAAATTGCTCTTACGGTTTTGGTCATGATCCTCTATGCATTGTATTGGCCTGGGTGATACGTTCCTATTAATGCGGCTATAGCTAAAAGTGAAGCTCTAGCATTTTTCTTCTTGCCTTCTGCAAACATTGCTGCAGCTTTCTCTAAGGAATTTCACCGTCCAGTCTAATGGATTGATCTCTGTTTAACCAGGAAATGCAGTTCCTTAATAGCTATCAAGTAACAGAACATGAACATCCTGTGCTGTGTTAGCAAACACCTCTGACATCTGTGTCTGGAAAGCACAGATGCGCAGTGTAGTTATTAACCAGCTCTAGCCCAGTCCTTAGCTCTGGTAGAGCACAAATGTTTGAAATGGAATCTGCTTCCCCTTCCAGAACTGATGCCTGTTGCATCTTTAATAGCTTCTCAGAGCAGCTTTCCAAAGTGCTTTCTAGATCCATTCATCCGTGAGACTGGATAAAATTGAGGTCGAGTTATAGTATTGGGATTTTAAGACTGAATTTTGAAGGAACACCTTTTAAAACTGAAGTGCAGTTGCTATTTTCTCTCTAGTCACCCTGAGAAGTCATCTCTTCCACAGCGTACACAGAGCTGATTCACTGTCATGTTATTAAATATATTGAAGGCATTTAAATACGCGTTTGAATTTACGTTCAGAAACATTAAAGTTACTGTGTCTGCAATTGGTATAGCTATGGTAGGAATTCAGATGTCCTTTTCAGAGTTAGGAAAGCTGTTATGTGAATCTAATTACTACACATTGATTTTGTAAATGTTTTTATTTTGTCAGTTTGTGGTCTACCAAGGCCTCTGTTCTTTTTGCTGCGCAAACATGTCTGGTAAAAACAGTGCACACGAAATGCTAATAGTTATCCTGTGCTGTGCTTGGCTGTGTTGTGTAGTTTCAGCTATGGAAATTTGATGTAGGGATCGTTGTTACAGCCTGCCAGATGAGTCTTGGATATTGGACATGGCTGTCTGCTGGAATAAGTGTGTGTTTGAAATATTGTAATTCAGTTATGTGCATATTAGAATTGTAGAATCACCAGGTTGGAAGAGACCCACTGGATCATCGAGTCCAGCCATTCCCACCAGTCTCTAAACCATGTCCCTCAGCACCTCGTCCACTCGCACCTTAAACACCTCCAGGGAAGGCGAGTCAACCACCTCCCTGGGCAGCCTCTACCAGTGCCTAATGACCTTTTCTGTGAAGAATTTTTCCTTGTGTCCAGCGGAAAGCTGGAAGTATGAAGTGCAGTTGCCATCTGGTTGTTTTACCTGTTCCCCATCACCTGCCCTGCATCCAGATATATACCTGAGTATTTTCTGATATCTTAAGTCTTTCTTTTGCAAAATATGGTCATTAAGGAGGATACAGTGTGCAGTGTGAGTTTAGGGAAGAGCTTTTAACATTGCTTTATGAGATACTGGAGAAAATAGAGCAACTGATGCTCACTTATTTAAAAAGTGTAAGTGTTTTATGGGTTAATGAACAGACAAGGTGTTTCTGTGGTTGGTGGTGTTGCACACTTTGTAAAGAGGCAGTTTAAACCCAATGCTTAGTACAACTCTAGCTATTTTTAACCTCATCTCAGTTGAGACTCGTTTCTCTAAAATCAGAAGGTAGAAGCAAGGTTTGAAATATGTTTTGCTCCCATGTGCAAATGTGGCGCTATTTTATCAATGGACGAAAAGGAGGAAGCGAAATGTCATTCAGTGGATGAGTGTTTGCTCTTTGGCTGTCAGAGAGGTGTAAAATGTAAACTCGCTGCAGTGGTTTTCTGATGTCGCGTTCCTCAAAGTGTTGTTGTTATACATAGCCCCTGTGCACCCCTGGAGCAGAGCACGGCAGCCAGGCAGCAAGCTGTCCAGCTGGGCAGGGGACTGCTTGCTCAAGGACACTGGGACAAACCCAGCTTTTAAAAGTGTGAGGAGCTCTTGGAGAACAGATGACAACTTGTTCTTTTAAGGCATGTCCCCGACCCATGTTTCCTAAACGCCGGGAAAGTAATTTGGTCTGTTATGCAGATGCTTAGTTTTCAAGGTTTGCTTTTTTGTTTTGTTTTAAATTTGATTTTAGTCGATTAAGGTGAATGTTCTAGTACACAGAAGAATGAAATTTGTGTTGAGTTAGACTTCATTTGCTTAGACTTCGTTTGCTTGTAAGTACACCAGTCTTCTACTATATCACTGCAACACCGCAGGACAGGCAGCTGAGGGAAGCAAGGAGAAGGTGTAACGTGCTACAAAGTTGGCACATTTGTGGCTTGAGGAACAAACCTGCTGTTAGGCCTCTAGCATCCTTCCTTCAGCTCTTTTGTAAGTGGTGTTCATGTTTCCTTCTCCTAAAATAACTGTAGGTTATTGAGTTGGTCCATGGCTTGACCTTGTTTCAAAAGCTTCTCATGTAACATGGGTTTCTGAGGAGCTGTTCTTCTGCCTTTCAAATCAAAAAAGGCTTAACACCTTGCAGCAGAGAGGAAGAACTGCTGAATTTACAGTTGGGAAAGTGTCTTTATACTTTGCAGAATTTCTTCATTGTTAAATACGCTAGCGCAAAGCAGAGTCAATTTGTTTTGTACTTCATTTATTAAACTGTAGCATAGCTTACGAAAATAAATATCATTGTGGCATGAATGTTATGAGTGAAAGGCATATCTACCATCTGTTTTGAAAGGCCTTTGATCTTGGTTGCTGTAGTCTCCTGTTTGTTTTAACACCAGAGTAACAGGACACAGGAAGCTGTCTCGCACTCACAGGCTAAATTGGAATATAATGTGGAATGTTTGGGGTTTGGTTTTTTTTTACTGGATTATGTGACACAAAGATGTCTTCCTTCCTGTTTAGGAGGAAACAAAACAGTTGTTGAATCAACAGAAGTCTGGTTCGCGCTCAGACTCACGGGAGGATGAAATCTCTCCTCCTCCTCCCATGAACCCCGTGGTTAAGGGTCGAAGAAGGCGTGGGGCCATCAGTGCAGAAGTCTATACAGAAGAGGATGCTGCATCTTACGTTAGAAAGGTGCCCTAACTTTTAAACATTCCTTAAAATTGCATCTACAATCCAAGAATTTATTTGTGACCACGTTCTATCCAGTGTGTTAAAAACCACAGCTCCTGTAACCTGTTAAAGTCTTGTGGTAACTGTAAAGAGCAGACGTGTATATAGGTGTTTAATTGGAGGCTGAAATAAGCTGGCATGTAATTAAACCATTTATACATAACGTAGACCTGTTCCCTTTGAAGTAGTAGATATATATTTATATGTGCATATATGTTATATATATAAAGTGCTTCTAGTTATTTGACAGCTGCACCAACATTACATTTAGTCTAATGGCAGAGCAGACTTGCTGCTATTCATAGGCAAACACAGGTGGAACAGATACTTACACTCTTGCAAAAAACCTTAGAAACTTAGCATGGAATGGTGCTTTTATAAGATTTTATTTGCCTTCTGCATAAACTGGCTGTAAGCATTGACTTTATTTGGATGTAGCTCTATAGTGCTTGAAAGAAACTGGAAAAGCTCAGCCAGTGTTTTGTAGCAATTGAATGGTTTATTTACTCGGGACAATGCAGAAAATTTTCATCAAAATTATTCAGTTTGTTTCTGATTCTATCCTAGGTTATTCCAAAAGATTATAAGACTATGGCTGCTTTGGCCAAAGCTATTGAGAAGAATGTGCTGTTTGCCCATCTTGATGATAATGAAAGAAGGTAGGAATATATCTTTATTGGCTTGAAGAAAGTGTCTTGAAATGCAGACATCGGAAGAGCTGAATGTGTTATACTGTGTACAAAGCTGTGCAACCTTTTCACAACAGCCGGTGTAGCTGTAGGGTTGCAGTAGCAGTACTGACAGGTTGGAGGTACAGAGCTGTAGGAGCGGTACTGGTGGGTTGTGGGATGCATGCCTGACAGCTGTCCACGCAGTCATCTAATTTTGATATCTTCTTTTTTTTCAGTGACATCTTTGATGCGATGTTCCCTGTCACTTACATTGCAGGAGAGACTGTCATCCAGCAAGGCAAGTGACAGTGTTTACATCGATGAATAAGTTGGAGATGGTGGGCAGAGCCTGGCCTAGTCCTCTTGCTCGTTTGGGGGGTTTGTGAAAATAAAAATATTGTCTGGGTACGGTGACTCTTTCTTGTTAAGTTACCTGAAGCACAGCCCGTGTGAAAGTAAAGACTGAAGCAATAGTAGGAAGATGTAGTTTTGTTGCATGTATCTTCTTTTGGAAAGATGGAGATGGGATGACTCTGGAGAACACGTCGTATCACTTTATGGAGTCAGTGTGCCTTTCCAGTAATTCTTAAGTGGTGCTGATCTCCCACATGCCAGTAGATGGCCACTTTCTCAGGACATAGAGGCTTGTGAAATCAGGAAAATGTGATACTTCACCCTGTAAGCTGTGCAAAATTTGTCTCTGCCTTATTAGATTCTAAACATCGAAGTTATCAGGGATGCGAGTCCTGTGAAATGTGAATGTGTGCATAGCTTTGCTTTCTTCTTAGCATGTATTCAGTTTTTCTTTTCCTCTTTAGGTGATGAAGGCGATAACTTCTATGTTGTTGATCAAGGAGAAATGGATGTAAGTGTAGTTTATTAATCATAATTTCTTTCATAGCAGAACAGCCTGACTTTTGTAGGGTTCTTCTACAGGTTCTTCCTGTAGCAGCTTCTCTCATAACTTCTTACCTGTAGAAGTTTGTTTTGCTTTGGAGCCGCTTTGCTCCTTAGCAGCTCAGTCTGACTGCACAGAGCAAGAGTTGTGAGTTTCAAAATGAACAATTCCAACACTGATGTAATGCTAACTCTTTACAAGTGGAGGGTGGAACCTAGTTGAAGCATGGGGCAGCCTTCAGGAATGACCAGGCCTTTTGTTTTCCAGTCCGGCTAATCCATAGCTTTCTCTGACAGAGGCTTGGATAGGAAATAAAGCCTCAACAAAGGGTGTGGTCTCCGTGCATGTGATGCAGAAGAGAGTCCCTTTGTTGATGAAAGTAAACTGGGGCTGTGGTTGTTGGTGAAGTGTTGATGAAGCCTTGAAATGGTCAGCTGATTACAAAGACAGGAGAATTTCCCCTTACTATAAAGAAGATAGTGTGGCAGGATCTTCGTGCTGTCTGACCAGCTGACGAGACACTGTGGGCCTTGGCTTATTACCACAAACTGCCTTTCAGGTTTATGTGAACAATGAGTGGGCAACCAGCGTTGGTGAGGGTGGAAGCTTTGGAGAACTTGCCCTTATATATGGAACCCCTCGTGCTGCAACCGTCAAAGCGAAGACGAATGTGAAGTTGTGGGGCATTGATAGAGACAGCTATAGAAGGATCCTGATGGCAAGTGTTTTTCTAGCTGATGTGTTGTTTATGCCACTGACTCAATAGCTCTGTGTATAACCTGGAATTGTGCTTTTGGTTTTAGTATCTACTCAACTTATTCTGGTCGTCTGAGCTTGTATCTATGCATGTTGTTTGCTGGAGTTTTTTATTCAAAAACCTGCTAGCTCTTGTGATCAGAAAGCTGATCATCTGGCCTACGTTTATAAGGCATGGGCACGTGGGGAATCCTGCATTAGTGAACAAAACAATGCTACTGCAGCATTGAACGAGAGTGAAAATGTAATACCTGCTGGTAAATGCTTTGGATGCTTTGATTCTGCTCTGCATTCAGCTCGCTCTTTGAGTGGTGTGTGTGAACAACAGTTGTAACTTGAGTAGGTGTCAGTTTTGGTGAGGTTATATGCTTTGAATGCATTTAAGAAGCATCAAGGCTGCAGTAATGCCAAGCACTTTATGAAGACGGCTGAACTCTGAAATATTACTGAAATAATTAACTTTGGAAACACTTAATGTTGTGGGTTTGGGCTCTGTGGGACAGGAATGAGGTATGTCTGGTTATATTTATTTTTGTATTGAATTTCACTTGAAGCCTTATGTAAAACCTGAAGTAGAAAGAAAACATACATTGTGTGCTTTTTTCTTTTGCTGTTGTAGGGAAGTACTTTGAGAAAGAGAAAAATGTATGAGGAATTCCTTAGTAAAGTATCCATATTGGGTAAGTGAGAAGACTTTTGTTCTGAAGTGGAACAAATTGTCATGTGTAATAAAGCCGTTACCTGGCATTTTTATGATTACAGCTGCTGTGGCGATCAGTTAAAACTGACTCAAAAGCCTGAACTGCTTTTCTGCATCGTTCCAGAAACAATTCTAATTCAAGTCTTGATATCCGATGCACAAATGTCACCATAAATAGGTTGACCTCTGTATAAAAACAGAGTAAAAAGTAGAATCCGTGCCTAGAAAAGATCCTTTGTTAATGAACTGCTATTAACTCTACAGAATCTCTGGACAAGTGGGAGCGTCTCACTGTAGCTGATGCATTGGAACCGGTACAGTTTGAGGATGGGCAGAAGATTGTGGTCCAGGGAGAGCCAGGAGATGAGTTCTTCATCATCTTGGAGGTAAGGAAGATCAAAAGTAAAAGCTCTTTAAAGAACTTTACTACTACGTTTTTTTTAACGTGGCTTATTCTACCCTTAAATAGTCACTTGGAGGAAAATGAAAAGTAGGATTATAGAGAATTCCTAAAGAAATATAATCTTGCTTGACATGCAGAGGCTTATATTTAGTTTTGCTATTTTTACAATTAGTGTTGCCAAGAAAAAAGTAACAAGTTTCTGGCTGAAAGCAGTTTATCTTTTTCAGGGGGGCAGAGACCCATTCTACGTGGGTAGTAGTCTCTTGGTAGTGCTGTCATTGTCTTCTGTCTGGGCTGGTTGGGTGTTTGTTTTTGTTAGCCATACCATAATATTCATTGTACTATGAGGAATAATAGGAAGGAGTTGGTGCTGTGGATAGGTAAATACCCAAAGCATTTTATATAGAGAGAGGAGGGAAGACCAGCTGCTCTTGTAGAACTGTCTGGTTTGCTATGTGAAGTGTTTTTTTTAAGACTTGAGACACCATAACAGTTATTTCTGCAAAGCAACTGGTTTCTTGTGGAATTCAACGCTTTAACTGGAAGTTCCAGTTGTTTAATTACTGTGATTTTGTTAAAGGGCACAGCTGCGGTGTTACAGCGTCGATCAGAAAATGAAGAATTTGTTGAAGTGGGCAGACTGGCACCTTCTGATTATTTTGGTGAGTTATGTGGTGACAACTATGATGACATAACACTCCTGTCACCATTGTACTTGCGCTGTGTTGATGGGTACTGTGGGTGATAACGATGGGATGGATTTACCTAATTGCTGTTTTGGCTGAGTCTTGTGGTTTTGCTCAGTGTCAGGTGAGTATTAGAGTCACCCGGCATTCAGGTGCGCGTGCGTGTCACAGAAATGGGATCGATCTAAGCTGCAGTAATGTAGAAGGGGCTTTGTGGGATTTGGTCACACCCCTCCCTGCTCTGAGCAGTGCAAACTTGGAAATTGCATCATATTGCTCGAGGCTGTGTCCAGCTGGGTTTCTTATGCGTCCAGGGGTGGAGATCCCACAAACCTTTCTGGGCAGTTTCTTTTGCTGCTTAACCAGCTTTGCTGTGAATAATTTTTTGTCTTTAAACTTGACAAGAATTTCCTGTTCTACGACCTGTTTCTTTCTTTCTCTCTTCCACTGTGCAGAGAGCAGACTGGTTTTGGCTTTATAATCACTGATGGCACAGTTGAAGACAGCAATACGATTCCCTCCTTAGCCTTCTCTTCCCCAGGCCAGACTAACCCAGCTCTTTCAGCATCTCTTTGTTCACCCTGTGCTGCAGTCTGGTTGGCACTGCTGGACCTGTTTTTTGTCAGCATCTTGTACTGGGACCCCTGAAACTGTAGGATACTCTGGGCATAGTCTCCCAAGCGCAGATCAGGGTCTTTTTTCCCCTCTCTGTTGAAGGTGTTCTTACTGAGCTGAATTTACATGGTATGCAAGTTGCCTTGGCTTGAAAAAGCTTCTGGGTGCTGGCAAAGAGAAAGCCTAAGATCCTACTGTAAACACATACTTCTGAAAACTTTGAAGTAATCTTCATGTGGAACTAATCGCTTGTCCAGCGCATGTTGATTTATTTTTGAATTGCAAATAAGAGCTAGATGTGAGGAATAAGAGCCTTCCTGGAATATAACATAACCGTGTATAACAAGATATTCCTGGTGGCCTTGTTTTGTGTTTAGAGGAAAAGTGGCTTGCAGTTCTGAAACAAAGCAAGCAACCTGTTCAGAACCTATTATTCAGTGTTTAAAAACTTCCCTCTCTCTCAAAAAATAAGTTCCCGCAGCAGTTTGAGGTACAACAGGGTAACTTCTTCAGCTGTTTTGTGCGTTGATTTTAACACTGTTCACGCTTTCATGTTCTAGGTGAAATAGCGCTGCTGATGAACCGTCCCCGCGCCGCCACAGTTGTTGCTCGTGGCCTGTTGAAATGTGTAAAGCTTGATCGACCTCGATTTGAACGTGTCCTGGGTCCGTGCTCAGATATTCTCAAGCGAAACATCCAGCAGTACAACAGTTTTGTATCACTGTCTGTCTGAAACCTTCCTCCCTCTCCACAACTTGCTTCACGAACGCAGACTGCTTTATTACCCTTGTGCAGAGCCACATCGCCACTGGCATTTGCAGCTTCCTGTCTGTTTAAAAAAAAAAAAAAATCAAAAAAATTGCTTCTCATGGCACTGTTTTTAAGTTAGAGCATATTAGTTCTGTGCTCTCTGTCCCATTAAATTAATAGAGAAAGTTCTATGGAGACGTTTGCTCTTATGGCTTCTCTGTGTGCAACGTTGTCCAGCTTGGGCAAACGCAGCCTTGCTTCCGCGAGGGAGATACCGGGCCCCACGCCAGTTGCCATAGAGAAAGGAGGTGACAGTAGATGGGGGCGGGAATTTTGGTTTTAAACGTGTTTTTTTGAATTATTGGACAGATTTTAAGGTCATAATCTGCTGTATTTCTTTTCAAATGAGAACTGCCCTTGTAATTGAGCTTCTTGGGGCTTGAGGTCGTTTTCTTTTTTTAATTTTTCTGGGTGCTGTAATCCTGGGTTCAGTCATGAGGCATCAGCTGCTAAGAAAGCCACAGTTGGAATTTAACAGTATCATTGTTCCTGTGTCTGCTGGTTTAAGGTTGCTTAGTTATGTTTTTGTCGAGCGTAAATCAAAGCTTTCAAGGTTTATAGTTCTGGTGAACTACTGCAGTTGTTACTTATTTTGCTGACTTGCCCTAACTGATTTTTTTTTTCCTCGTTCTCTCTTCAGCGATAGATAGGCCATTTAAAACTCTTCCTGTTCAAAGTGGCAAGAACCAAATGTTACAATAAATGCCTAATTTTGGTCTCTGATCCATAGACGGGTGCGAGAATGGTGCAGCTGTCTGGCTGTTAGTAACGTTCAAATGCTTAGGTTGATGTAGAGGTTGGAAGCAAATATTTTCTTTTCCCTGTGACTCTTGCTTGCTTCGTATCCCTCCGTTGACTTTTTTAAAGGATCATCAGTTCCAGTGACTCTGTTACCGGGGAGAATAAATGCTGAGTATTTCTGGCCAGCATCAGTTGCAGGTGGCAGGATTGCTGGTCTACATAGATGCCATTATTCTTGGTAGAGAATGTGCGGCAGAAAGTGAATGTTTTAACTTTTCTGCAGCGCTTGGTTATTTTAAGTTTCTAAATCCGCCACTTCATAATTTTCAAAATGGTTAATTGTAGGTCTAGTTAAACACAAAAGGTGCATTCTCTTTCCTCGCTTAACGAATTCACAAGACACGTATTTCATACTCGCTCTTTTCCAAGTTCAATATGTTGCGGAGTCTTAAATGTATTTCAGTATTTACCAGCTTTGTGTTCCATTATTCTGTGCGTATCAATACTTCCCAACAGTTTTTACTGAATTCCACAGGTCAATAATAGTAGGTAATTTTTAAGGTTTCCTTTAAACTGTAATTTATATAAAGTAGCGTAGGTTTGTATTTGGGAGTGACAGCAAGCAGTTTTGCATTTGTTGTGCAACTACTTCTAACGATGGAGCCCTCGTTTTATTTCCTTGCTGAGGTGATAGGGATTCAAATTCAACGCGCTTTCTCCCAGGCGTGTAGATAATCGGAAAGATACTGCTAATTGATGCG
This sequence comes from Piaya cayana, assembly GCA_013389865.1. Classification (NCBI taxonomy): domain Eukaryota; kingdom Metazoa; phylum Chordata; class Aves; order Cuculiformes; family Coccyzidae; genus Piaya; species Piaya cayana. The sequence continues at coordinate 457,290 of WAAB01006599.1, read as the reverse complement.
AAATAAAGCTGAGGGTAACAAGCCTTTACAAAAGGTTTCAGGGTATTTCTGAACCTGAAATCCCAATAACGGGATTTAAATGCTTATGGTTTGAGTTCTCTCTTCAGGTTACATTGAGTAGAGGATTTCTGCCTGAGTCCTTAAGGAGTAAGCAGATGCTACCTTTCTTTTTTTTTGTTTTGGTAAAACAATTTTCTTGAGTTTTGACTCTATCCAGGTTTTTTTCTTCATATGTGTTCTTTGTGTTACTTTAAAGCACCAAAAACTGTAAACTAGGTAGTGCTCCACAAAAAAAAATGCACATTTTTTTTTATATAAGGCTTTCTAATCAAGTTTCACTACTGCATCTTTTTAGCTTGCTGTTGACTCCCTTTTGTAGTTTTACCTACAAGATTTTAAGAGAAAATCTAAGTCTGAGTTAAATATTAATCACAATTACAGCTTTACCTTTGTGTGCAATTTAAATATGTTTGAAACCACAATTGGCATAGTTTTGCCTTAGCTAACATTCAGGGCTTTAGAAGTAATTTTTGCTAGTCCACCTTTAGCGAATCTAAGAAGTCTATTGCCCTAGAAAGCTATAGTCAACCAGAGGACCATTTTTGTATTGTTACCTGACTCTATAAGTCTGATTTACTGTATGTGCTAATATATTATATTATATTCCTTTTGTTATAGATTGTCCTAATGGCAGGTAAAGCAATAAAATGATTTAAATTCTTAAATGCAATCAGTCTCTTCTTTTCCCTCTCCCCCATCCCTGTATTGTGCTTTCCTTTGGCCTTAGAGGATACTTTATTAATGAGGTGGTAGAAACTAAGCAGCTTAATGGATCAGCTTTGTATTGACTCTGGAGGCTTGAACTCGAGTTCCAGCTTAACAGCACAACTGAATCTTCTGCTCCAGAGCCTGCAGGAGAGTTTGGTCTCCATGATCCGGCCTGTGACCTGGGCCCTTCACTGAAGTTCTGGCATTGATGTGAACAACTGCGGTTGAAGTGAGAAGGTACCTGTGTCTTGCTTGGGTGTCTCTTAAGAACTCAAGATCTGCTTCTTTGATCCCTTGTTAAGTTCTGAATTCCTGTCCCAGCCACTGTTGTTGGAGCTCAGAAGCTTCTGTGAGTTGTCTGCTCCCATCTATGTGTAGCTTTAATGAAAGTTTTGAGCATGTGATGTTTAATCATTGAAGAGTTCTGGTGGACAGACAGTGAGAAATAGAAAAGGGGGATTTTCCTACTATGATGAAGTAGGAAAAGTTGAGAAGTGGTGACTTGAACCAGCTCAGGCTGCTTGTGTTTTGCACTGAGCTCTGAGAAAGCTGTCACCCTAGTTTGAACAAAAATGATAAAACGATCATGTATGGGAGAGTAAAAATAAGAAAGCAACCTTTCCACCAACTACCTTGTTAATATACCAGCCATTTAAATACCCGTGGATTTGTTTCCTTCGCTTGGGTTTTCCTTTCTCGTATCCCTTGGACCAACCAAAAAAAGGCTGGAACTTACTTATCTAAAAGGAAACTTTGAAACTTCCCCTTCCAAACTTATAACTTTACTTTTAAACTTATCTTCTGTTGCCATGTTCTTCCTGTTCAAGCAGCCAACGGTGACCATTCCCTGACACCAACCAAATGAATTTTGGGCTCGTCATGTGTGCTAAGTGCACAGAAAATCACCGGTAGAGGGAGATAAAACTTTGGGAATGCAGCGTCCTGTTGTAACTGCCGCGCCACACATGCTGTGAGGGAGTTAAACCTCTTCATTTTCATCTATTCTCTGTCCACGAGGGTGAAAAGGTCTCCAAGCCCCTGAAGGTCAGCAATTCTGTCTGTTTTGATTGAGACTGACTGAAACGTTGCTTTTGTGAAAGCTGGAGATGGAAGGACAGGGCTGAATTGCAAGTCAGGTGAGACTAACGGAGGACGATGTGGGGTTATTGGGTTTTGGTTGGTTTGGGTTTTGTGTGGGGTTTTTAGGTGACCTTTGTGGCTTCGGCGTGGTGGAGGAATCTCTTTGCTAGTAGAAACACTCCAAACTTGCTCAGATATTACATATAAGTGGAATAGAATAGGCACCTGTAGGGACACACTCAAATGAAAACTACTTGTCTCTCCTCTAGTTTTGCCACATGGAGACAGGTGTATTGTAGAATTATTCCGGAGCTGAATTAAGCATCGCTATGGTCCTTATGAAAACTGATATCTGTGGACAAAAAAAGCTTTGTTCCTTCCTTGCATGATCCAGGCTCTTACTGCCAGCATTACTAAGTTCCCTTTAGTGAAAAATGCCAGCCTGCAAGAAAATGAGCCAGTGGGTCAGTGCCGGAGCTTGCTGAGAGCCTGGTAACAACTGCTGCCTGACAACGTTCGTACAATAGTGTTAGGATTCTCCTTGAAAGGTCTGGAGTGTTTGTAGATGGCTTTTGTTTAATTTAAAGGTTAGTTTAGAATGAGCTTTTGGTAGATTGGCCGTGGCTGGGCTTTTATTTTTCCTCAGGGATGATAAATTATCAACAGAGTTCTCACTTACTTTCCCTAGGCTGCCAAAATCGTTCTTGAACAGTCAAAGGAAAAACTATTAGAGAGAGCTTTAGTAATCAGCTTATTCTTAAGCTGTGTTGCTGGGAGGCAAGGGGAACACTACAAGTTGAAAGATCCAACCCTCTCCCCGTGCTTTTTTGGTCTCCAGTTCCTATTGCATCTCTTCAGAATGCAGAGAGATGAGGTTGGGGAGATACCATGTGTATTTTCCAGGGAATTCTTGCAACTGCAGTGATTTTAAAACGATGAGATGGCCTGAGATGAATCCTCCTCATTCTTACAAAATGTTTTCACCACAAGTGGGTGGCACCTTGAGTTATAAACACACCCCTGTGGCTCTGAACAGTTTGTTTTGTTTGGTTTTGTTTCCTTGGGGTCATAGGCAATGCACACCTGCCTTTCTCTGATAACCTAAACTGTTTTGCTGCTGTGGGAGGCAGGGAGGTTTTGGGTGGACGTGCACAGAATGAACTGGTGTGAGCTGTTCACTCTTGAAAAGACCAAGAAGCAAGACCCAGGTCTAGGTGGCAAATACTGCGATGCTGAATCAACGTACTGCCTTGTCTCGGGGGCTGGTACTGCCCTGGGGAAGCAGGATTGCTCTTTTCTCAAATACACAGTCTTGATTTCAGAACAGACACTTAATAACGGGGAAAGGGTCTTGGCATCTCTTTATTCAGGCCTCATCCTTGGATCTAGTTTGTGTCCTTCACTAGCAAGACTGAGATCTCATGCAGGTTCAGCAAACCAATGACCATGTCTTCCCTCCACCCTCCCAAGAGCACGACCAGCTACCGAAACAGAGATCACTGCTTTTCCACCAGAGAGCTGATATTTGAGGTGTAAGGGCCTGCTGCAGCCAGACCACAACTCACCAACACAACACTCAAGCTTTGGTTGAGCACCCAGCATAGAAACCCAGTGTGATTCCTGAAGATCTTCAGAAGACTCTCCTCTGTCCCGCGAGCACTTGGAGATGGAAATTCCCAGCTAGTCAAGCTCGCCACTTGCCTTGCAGGGGTTTTGCCCACCTCTGAGCGTGAGTTAAGGACTGTTTAAGTGTTCAGCTTGACTCTGTCAAACGCCGGAGCCTTGGGTTGCGTGGTGTCGTTGGCCACCACCTTGGCCTCTCCGTACGTGTCTATGCATTTCTGCACAGCTTTCAGAATGAGCTGTAACCGTCTGTCTAAGGCCAAGAGGTGGGGTTCGGTGAGGACAGGTGCCAGGGGGTCCTGCAGGAGGGATTCCCTCATCACGTCGCTGAGTTGATATTCAGGCTCAGCCAAGAGCTGGAGTCGTAATAATGTTGTCCTCTTTATTCTGGAAAAAAAATAATCAGATGTGTTAATGCAAACTTCTCGCAACATCCTACAAGAACTGGCTGTACAAGCCCCTTGCTGGTAGGGGAAGGAGGGAGGGCAGAGAGGGGTAAAGATATTTGGCAAAGAACTTCGGGACAAAAACTTTCCCTTTTGGAATGGTTTTTTTCTTAATATACAGAAACCTCTACTTCTTCCTTTGTGTTTTTTTTTTTTTTTCCAGCCTGCAGAGTATTTTGTACAGCAAGTTTCTGCCATCAGAGAGAAAAACAAGATAGAAGTTCTCAGCAACGAGTGTTTTTCTTCTGAGTCAGAGATGATGTGGTTCCCCAGATTACTGCAGGGTGGGGCTGTTTTCCCAAGGTTGACATTTCTGGGGTGGAGGCAGAAGAAAGGTAAAAAGAAGAGGCAAGAATGAGAAAAAAAAAAATCTTCTGTCAAAATTCTGAGCAAAAAGAGGGGAATATTCCCTGGAACTGATTTAACTGACTTTTTACCTCAACAGGTAACTGAGAGTTAAATATTATTTCCCTTTGACAGAAAGTGGGATGAAAAGCTATAATCTTGGAACACTTTTGGGAATGAAACTTAAGTATTCTGAGATCATCTGTTTAATCCTCAGTGGAAGCGTTTTGACTTCAGCACCTCTGGTACTGAAATTAATCTGTCGTTTTAATTATTGCCCTTTAAATTCTGGAAACAAAGCCGTCCCTGTTTGTGAAGCCCTTCCAGTTTAGCTGAGGCAGAATTTTCAAATGGAAAAGGGTGCAGTCAGAAACATTTTAGCCAGCTGTAGGATTTGCCTGTTATTTACCCCGGGCATGGATCAGGAACAATATCTAGTTCTCTGCAACTCTAATAGGACACATGTTGCTTGGATGCCTGGGGAAAGGATTGTTTCTGCTGCTCTGCCCGGCTGAGCAGTTGCAGAATTGCACCAGGGGCTGGGAGAGCTCTGGAGCAGCCGAGCGAGGCTCGTGCTCGCGGTCACCGATGCCTGTTGCGTTGCACAAAGGAGAGAGAAGGGTGCTGGATGTGAACTGCAGCGCTTGTCCCGCCTGCCCGCTGCCAGGCTCGTGTTAATAGCCCTGCAAAAATAAATCCATTAGCCAAGTGCGAAGCAGTGAGGCTTTAAATCCCCTTTGGAGTGCAGAGGGAAGCCTTGCGCAGCGCAGACGTGAACTGCAGCAAGGAAAAGTGCACACACCTTCTGAGCAAAGAGCGACTCGGAGGAGCTGCTGTGGGTAAACACCAGCTGTGTTTGTTCTGGTCCAAACAGCACTGGGGCTTGAAGGTGGAGAAACAGGATAGCCTGACCCCACAGGGAATGGCTTATTTAACACTGTAACAGGTGGAATATGGAAAGGAAGGTGAGATGGAAATGCTGCCCCTGTCCCTGCTGTTGTACTAGTGAATTGCTGAAGATTCGACCTAGAGCCTTCTAGGGACTTCATCAGCCAAAGAGATAGATGCTCCAGACGACCTGGGGACCGTCTTCAGGCCTGTCTGCCTTGCTGAGGGTTCCGACCCTTTCAGGAATAGGACTATCTCTTACTTCATGCCTGTATTCGTGCCATTTGCGGCACTCGGAGCCACTGTGGGAGAGCAGGAGGCTTCGACATGTGGGACAGGGGCTGGCGTGGGAGCTGCGAGACAGCTAAAAATACCAGAAGACTTAAATCTGCTGGAAGCCAAATTTAGAGAAGGACTCGGCTGGGAATGAGACGAACGTGTTTAAGAGGGAAGCTAGCAGGCTGTAATTCAGCATCCCAGTGACTGGAGCGGTCCCTCTTGTCTAGAGGAGCTGCAGGACTGTCCTGCTTAGGTGCACACAGCTTGACTTCACATAGCAACAAGCAGGTGGCTTGGTGGGCTGAGTCAGACTAGTTGCTTAAGGTAGGCTGAAATCTCTCTGCTTACTCAAAGAAACCTTTTAATTTCCTTTCCAAGTGTTTCTGGGTGCTCCTCTACTCCAAATGGATGGGCTGTTGTGGGAAACTGAAGTTTTGTGTGTCCGTCTCAGGCAGCATGAGTTGCTTTTATGCTGCTCTTGGCCCTAGCTGCCTTATTACAAGGTGCAACTTGCAGGTTGTCTTACTACTGCCTTGTGCAAGGGGAACTAAATTAAGAAGAGCTTCTGGGATGTGGATCTGGAAGCATAGAAAGGTTCTGACCTGTGGATCTCACTGTATACAGGTCAAATTAAGAGGCAGAGTTAATTTAAACTACACAGAATAGAAGTTTGTGAGAAGGATTCACTGTGAGCCCGCAATTATAAATTAAAAGACTCACAGGGTGTAAATAACATTTCTTAAAATTAGATCTAGTGGCAGAGGTGTATGGGGAGAGAGTGCAGTTAACACCCTGAGGCTGGAACAGAGCAGATATAGCGAGGAAATAGGTTAAGCATCTCCTAAAGAGAAACCACAGAAAAGAGGAGCTTTTTCTGTCTCTTAAATTTAACTTTCAGCTGAAGATTTATATGAATTAATAAAAGGGAGAAGATAGGATTCAAACAGTAAAACTCAGGACCTGCTGTTTAACGCCATGGGAAGAAAAAAAAAACTTTAACTGCATTAAAGTTCTACCAGGCTTTTGGATGGAGATTTCTGAGCTTCATGTCAGATCAATGGGGCTGATAGCACCTCATCTCGATGGGCTGGGAGATGCTAGGAGACCCTTCTGGAAGGGTTTGATCTATTAGGTATTGTCTCCTGGTCTGTTGGGGAAAGCTTTTTACCCTTGCAGAGCCTTTTAGCTTTGATTAGAAAGTACCTAGGAAGGACAGCTGGATGAAACCATAGTATAATGAGGAATAACTGATATAAAAGCTTAATCCTTGTTTCAGGGACAATTTGTGCTGCCTGTGCTCTGGTGTCTAACCTGCCCTTTTGTCTGGGATTAGCAAGAGGTCTTCCCTGTGCTGCTGGATGGAAGGTTGTGGTGGGAACACCGTGGCTGGGGAGGAAAACGAAGCCGGCACTTACATGCAACACTGGGTGAGCGGGGCCAGGATGGAGGTTTCATCGTGGGAATGCCGCCCGAACCTGGGGTAAGCAGAGAATGCAGAGCTTTAGCGCCTGCCTGGTGCCTCCCCCACCGCCCCGGTGCCCTCCAGCCTCACCCTCTGGCGTTGTCCAGGTGTAAGAGGAACCCGTCGTCCCCAAACTTGGTGAACATTTCATAGTGGTGACGGTCCATGTTCCCTGGTAAGGGGCAGACAGAGGAACAGTGTTTCCCTGGCACGTGGCAAGTAATTTTTTGAACTTTCTGGGCCCCTCACCACAAGAAGGATGTTGAGGCTCTGGAGAAAGTCCAGAGAAGAGCAACAAAGCTGGTGAGGGGGTTGGAGAACAAGAGGAGCAGCTGAGAGCTGGGGATGTTTATCCTGGAGGAGGCTGAGGGGAGACCTCATTGCTCTCTCCAACTACCTAAAAGGAGGTTGTGGACAGGAGGGAGCTGGGCTCTTCTCCCAAGTGACAGGGGACAGGATGAGAGGGAATGGCCTCAAGGTTTATGCTGAACATTAGGAAAAAATTTTCATGGAAAGGGTCACTGGGCACTGGGAGAGGCTGCCCAGGGAGGGGTTTGAATCACCTTCCCTGGAGGTGACGGGTGGACGAGGTGCTGAGGGACATGGTTTAGTATTTGATAGGAATGGTTGGACTCGATGATCTGATGGGTCTTTTCCAACCTGGTGATTCTGTGATTCTATGATTCTATCCTGTTTCCTTTCAGATCTGCCTGAAACATTTGCTGCCTCACTGGCAGTGTCTAAGATCACAGAATCACCAGGTTGGAAGAGACCCGCCGGATCATCGAGTCCAACCATTCCCACCCATCTCTAAACCAAGATGCTCAGAGCTGCTGCTTCCTTCTTACTGGATCCCTTGGGAAGTGGGCTAGGGAGAGCCTGGGGGCTTCCCCTTGCCTGCACATCCAGAGGGCTGTACTGGCTGGGGGGAGACAGTCTCCTGAAACTGTCCATGGAACCAAAGGGATGGGTCTGAGAATCCCCGTGGTGTATGAAGGTGGACAGACTGGTGCTGGAGTCCCGCGTGGAAGGCAGGAATGATATTTCCCTGTTCATCATACCTATTAGGAAGTCAAAGATGGCCATGTCAACGATGTTGAGCAGCCGGTTGCCGGTGCTGTAGGGGTAGATCTCCCTCACCGTGTTGCAGTAGAGCGGATTCACTTCCCACCTGCAGGCAGGACATGAAGGAGAAGGGGGAGATGCACTCAATGGTTGCTGCTGCCGTGTCCCAACAGCACCCCAAAGCTGGTCTCCTGTGCGGAGATGGAGAGGAGGAGGACTTAAATCTCCTTCCTTGTGCATTCAGGAGACTGGAAGTCAAACCCAGTTAATCCCCAGGCATTAAGAGTTATTAGATTAATTATGTGCAGTCTCTGTGTGTCTGTCCCCTGCACGTTCTCCTTCCTGTGTGCTCCCTGCAGTGCAGATACGGGAAACAGCATCATTTACCCACTTACTCCTCTTTTCCATCAAACGAGTAGGACCGGATCCATGGATTTGGGATGGAGAGTCGTGGCGCCAGGTTGAGGGATGGAAGGAAGGCGGAGAGGGACCCTTCCAGGAGGTGAGGGTTTCCACACACAGCGTACTCGGTCTTGCACATGTACGGGCACTTGGCAAAGAAGCACACGTTGCTGGCTGGGAGGAGAAGAGGGGAGCTGTGATCGGCAGGAGGCTGCAAGGTAGCCTGGATTGTTCTCTACCCCATCATGTGATGGTGACTGCTCATACTCTAGTGTATGTAACCGCAGCAGGGATGGGAATCTGCCACATCATGATGGATACCTGGATTTTGATCAACAGAGGGATCTGGTGCCATGGTAGGGGAAGGGTTGAGGAAAACCACGCAGGTGAGAAGATCTGGTAGACGATTCCAGCTGGAGGCTGAAGGACACCTCTGCTGTAACCACGTCACCCAAAAATTTAATTTCTCCTCAACAGCATGAGCCCTGCTGGCCCCTTTCACATGCAGACCCTGTCCTTCCAACCCCGTGAACCAACACATCTAATCCCAGCTCCCGGCAGCCGAGCGCTCACCTACCTGGTGAGATGAAGAAGACGCTCTGCAGGATCTCGTTCTTGGTGACCTCCAGGATCTCCTTGGTGACATTGATCAACCTCCCAACCGTGGGTGGCACCCTCCGGAAATCCAGGATCCTGCACAAAAGGGACGGCTGCTCAGAGCCTGCAGTGCAAAGGGATGTTACTGCACAGGATGGCAAGGTGGGTCGGCAGATGCTACCCTCGTCCCCTCCATGGGTCGGCTAGGGGCTTTTTGATGACTGTACCACCACCTTTATTTCCTTCCAGCTTCTTTCTAGTGAATAGCCAGGATCATTTTGCCCTCTGGACTAAAATGTGTCTGAGTTCAGATTTTGGTATTTTAATAGCTGCTGCTTGGAACAATTTGGATGTTCTCCAGGATTCATTTCTTTTTCCTAACTGGTTTCTCCCATCCCCTCACATGCAAGCTGGGTCCTTGGAGAGGCATAACAGCCTGTCAGGCCTTTCTATGATGTTGGTCTTGACATGGAGCAAAGATGTGGTGAATCTGGTACAACGTGGCTGGGACAGCGGGAAGCGAGGAGGCATCGCCCCACCCAGAGACACTCATGCCCAGCTGATTCATCTCAAATACTCTTGAAAAAAATCAGGGCCTGCGGCACGAAGGGATTCGTGTCAGTGAGTGGAAAGTTGCAGTTGATTGCTGAGTCAGCAACATGGGGTGAACCAGCTAATGCTGCGCTTTGCTCTTTGGGTAATGACTGTTACTTATTGAGCAATGTTTAAAGGGAAAAAAAAAAACCAACCCACATATTTGGTTTCCTCTAGCATCTTTCAGCTCTAAAAACCCACAAAGCACCTCAGAAAAGCAATCCGGCCTCATTTCTCTGGTGGTGGAGCTGAGATGCAAAGAGGCAAGCTGATGGGAGCTGAGTCAAGCACCACAGAGCCGGGAAAGGGGTTTTAGCTCTCTTCATCCCCTTGCTCAGAGTCTGAGCTATAGGACTCGCAGTCTAGTCCTGCTTATTGTTAAAGTTGAGCTTGGGGACTGGAGACCCTCATCCACTATCATCATCATCAGGGATCACTTTCCCTTGATCTTCAATACTTATCCCACTGAAGGGAAGAAGGCTGCTGCCCTCTGTTATAATAAGGGCATTTTTGATTTTATTTAACACAAAGCCTGCTGGGAAGAGGTGCCAGGTTTAATTGCTCATTAGCTGAATGCTTGAAACTGCATCGCTGCAGTTTATCTCAATCCAAAATAAGCCTTGATTGCTGATTGAGTGTGTGACTCCCTCACCAGGAGGGGATCCGGGCTGCACCCAGAGCTCGTCATTGCACTTCGATGCTTGGCAGGGACCGTGTGTTTGTGGCTGTGAGACAGCTGGGCAAGTACTTGACCTGCTCTCAACCTGGACTTGCCCTGTCAGCCTCTTTTTGTGCAGGGACCAAGGCAAAGCTGACTCCAGACCTTCGGATGGAGCCAGAGCTGCCCGCTCCCCAGATAACACATCAGCTCCCAGGTGCTGCAAAGCAATCGCTTATCTAGGGCCAAACAGCTCTGTAGAGGTCAGCAAAGCTTGTCTTGTGTCTACAGGCGGAGGATGAGGAGCTGGCAGATGGAGGAGGCAGCCCCTACCTGTCCAGGTGGAAAGCAGCGATCTCCGCGTTGTGCCGCTGGAAATCAACAAAGTAGAAAAAATCCTCGGGAGTCTCTTCTTCACGTTTCTGCCTGCGAGAGAGCAAGGGGGTTAACCTACCCGGGCACCTACCCCGGACAGGGAGTGGTGGCACAAGGACAGACCATGTAGGGCTGCTCGAGGACAGCTCTTGCGTGGCCACGCACGCAAGGTTTGATGCTCTCATATCCCTGAGATGGGAACACCAGCTTATATAATTTCATTTTCTGGCTGTCACACACATGCTACACACATTGGGGCACTGAATTTGCATGCTTGCCTCCCAAGCAGTCACGTATTGCAGGGAAGCCCACAGGCATTGCTGAGCCCTCCTGGCTCAGCTGAGGGCACGGATGCTCTCTTTGCCCTTCCAAACCTGCTGAACACAGCATAAAGGTGGACGGAAACCAAAGCGAGAGGAGCTGGCTGCTTCCTGGACAAGCAAACCATCCCAGCTGGCGTGCTGTCAGCTGCCCTGCTTGTGCACAGAAAGTAAAGTGACTGGGGATAAATGTGAAGAGTCCCAAAGGGCTACAAATAAGCGCAGAAGCAATTTAAAACTCCTGGTTGAGGTGACGGGGACTGATAGCTATTTCTTGGAAGTTCTCTGGGGAATCCAAGGAGAAACAAGGCAAAATGCAAAGCGCATTGGGGAAGAGGGAGAAATAGGCAGTGTCCCTAAAGCAAAGCGCTCCAAGGTCCTTCACCATACAAACCGAGAAATTTCCAATGTCAATAAGCAGTGTGGGAACACGCATGCATCTCTGGGATGGTGCAAACAGCCATAATAATTAAACCTTTCCAGCTGTCAAGGTAGCTGAGTGCATCAGAGAAAAGGTGGGGCTGTGGTGTGCTTGTTCCTTGCTAAGGACGCTCGCGAGGGTCCTTGGTTCACGGCCACACAGGGTGGCAGGGGGCTCGGTGGGGGCTCTGCCTTACCTCATGGGCTTGAACATGGCTTTCCCAAAGTCCTGGAATCTGAGGACCAGCTTCAGGTGCACGCCGCTGGGCTTCACAAC
>WAAB01006599.1:398173-436558 GCA_013389865.1 Piaya cayana | reverse complement strand
ATCGCCCCAGAGCCGCGCGGGGAGCGGCCGAGCCGGGGCCGCGGGCACCTCGGGGCGGGGACCGGGGGGAGGCGCCGCGGGGATCGCACCGGGACCGAGCGGAGCCGCCCCGGGAGGGGTGCGGGGAGAGGGACTCGTGCGCGGGGATGGGGCTGTTAGTCGAGGGGGGGGGCTCAGACTCGAGGATGAGACTCGGAGGTGGGGGCTGACGCTCCGGGATGCAGGCTCAGAGTCAAGGATCGGGACTCGTGCTTGAGGGTGCGGGCTCAGGCTCGAGGATGAGACTCATAGGCAGAGGTGGGGGCTCAGACTCCAGGGTATGGGCTCATAGTCAGATGAGACTCATAGGCAGAGAGGATGGGAGCTCAGACTCAAGCATGAGACTCATAGGCAGAGGGGGTGTGCTCATAGTTGAGGAGCAGGATTCATGCTTGAGGATGGGGGCTCGGACTCGCGGATGAGACTCATAGGCAGAGGTGGGGGCTCACGCTCCGGGATGCAGGCTCAGAGCCAAGGATCGGGACTCGTGCTTGAGGGTGCGGGCTCAGGCTCGAGGATGAGACGAATAGGGGGAGGGGGGGGCTCAGACTCCAGGGTATGGGCTCATAGTCGAGGATGGGGGCTCACACTTGAGCATGCAGGCTCAGCGTCAAGGATGGGGGCTCAGGCTAGAGGATGAGGCTCGTAGGCAGAGGTGGGGGCTCACGCTCCGGGATGCAGGCTCAGAGCCAAGGATCGGGACTCGTGCTTGAGGGTGCGGGCTCAGGCTCGAGGATGAGACGAATAGGGGGAGGGGGGGGCTCAGACTCCAGGGTATGGGCTCATAGTCGAGGATGGGGGCTCACACTTGAGCATGCAGGCTCAGCGTCAAGGATGGGGGCTCAGGCTAGAGGATGAGGCTCGTAGGCAGAGGTGGGGGCTCACGCTCCGGGATGCAGGCTCAGAGCCAAGGATCGGGACTCGTGCTTGAGGGTGCGGGCTCAGGCTCGAGGATGAGACGAATAGGGGGAGGGGGGGGCTCAGACTCCAGGGTATGGGCTCATAGTCGAGGATGGGGGCTCACACTTGAGCATGCAGGCTCAGCGTCAAGGATGGGGGCTCAGGCTAGAGGATGAGGCTCGTAGGCAGAGGTGGGGGCTCACGCTCCGGGATGCAGGCTCAGAGCCAAGGATCGGGACTCGTGCTTGAGGGTGCGGGCTCAGGCTCGAGGATGAGACGAATAGGGGGAGGGGGGGGCTCAGACTCCAGGGTATGGGCTCATAGTCGAGGATGGGGGCTCACACTTGAGCATGCAGGCTCAGCGTCAAGGATGGGGGCTCAGGCTAGAGGATGAGGCTCGTAGGCAGAGGTGGGGGCTCAGACTTAGGGGTGCAGGCTCATAGTCAAGGGTGGGGTCTCAGACACAGGGATGGGGCTCACACTCAAGGATGGGGGCTCAGACTTAAGAATGGGGTCTCACACTTAAGGATGTGGACTCAGACTTGAGGATGAGACTCATAGGTCTTGTAGTTGAGGAGCAGGACTCATGCTTGAGGATGCAGGCTCAGCCTCAGGAATGGGGTCTTATACTTGAGGATGAGGGCTCAGCCTCAGAGATTGGGGCTTACAGGCAGAGGTGGGGGGTTGTAGTTAAGAATTGGAACTCATGCTTGAGGATGGGGGCTCAGACTCAGGGGTGGGGACTCACTTTTGAGGATGGGGGCTCAGACTTGGGGATGCGGGCTTGTAGTCAAGGATGTAAATTGGATGTAAAGAGGAGGAAAATGATCTCCAGCCCTCTGGCTCAATAGCTTAGGAGAGAGCAAAGGGGTGTTGTGCTGCAGCAGCACGCTCTGTGCTCAAATCCATGGTCTTCAGCCCTTCCATGGGCCAGGGAGCTTGGCAGCTTCTCCAAACCAGTGTCATCATAAGCCTCATAATAAGCAAAGGCCTGGGTCTAACAATAGGATTCTTCTTTTTCTATTATTATTTAAAAAAAGGCGAGTTGAACCAGCTGAAGTTCAGAAACTCTGGAATTCAACAGACCCGAATGCATCACCAGGAGCAAACCCTGCTTGGTGGCCGCCAGCCCTCTGAGGGGCAATCGCCGACTCGCTTTAAACTTAAAGAGCAACTTTTGACAAACGCTCCATCCAAAAACTGGCTGATACTTGCTTCGCTCTTAATCCTCCCCGAGCTGTTTCCCTGTTGCTAATCTCTCCCAGAAACCATTATTAAATCTTTCCTGGTTTGCAACGCTAATTCCGAACAAATGCATCCGGAACAAAACATCAGCTGGGGCCGTGTCTTTGGGTTATTAGCGAGCTCCACAGGAAGATCATTTCGCTTCTAATGAGGCTAATTAAAAAGAAACAAAAAATAATAAATCAACCCCATTGATTTGTAATAAATTCAAGCACCACAGTCCTTCCCAAAGCATTAGTGCCTGCCAGCTCCTAACGAGCTGGAATGCAGAATTGCCCTTCTCATTATTATTTAAAGCATCGAAGCGATGCTCCTGTAATGCCAGCGCTACCTGGGCTTGGCCCAGCTCTGCTTCCAGGCTCAACCGCTGCTTGGAGCCCCATGGAAGGAGGAGGATGCTCCTTTAGCTCATCTCTATCCCTCAGCACATCACCATATTCTGGTTTCTTGTTTCATTGCTCTACTGCTGGGCTGTGTCTGGACCGGGCTCAGCGGCTGCGTTGGAAGATGAGCTTCGCTTCATCGGAGCGGGCTGAAACGGGTAGGTGTGTTCCTAAAATTAACCTGCAAAACCTGATTTGATAGGACACTGGCAGCTAAAGCGGAATCAAATTAGCACTTGGAATTACCATGAGATAATTGGCCTCATTTACTATTTCAAGACAAAAAGGAAAAAAAAAACCAAACAACCTTCCTCTTTCAGACAACTGCAATGGAGAAATATTCAGGCATAGCTGATGTTCCAAAACATATCATTAAAGCTTTAAATAAATGTATGATGACATCTCGTGCTAAAAAAGGACTTTCTTTGTATTTCAGAGAGTAACCAGCCAGGTCATTTTCAAAGTCATTTTTAATAAACAGAAGATATTCCTCTTGTTTTTCCAGATGCCCAACTTGAAATATTTGGAGGTGCAAGTATGTAATTTGAATTCTTTCACACGTCGTGATTTAAAAATCGTCTTCCTCTGAGACACGTCTTACTTGCCAAAAGGTAAATGCCTCTGTCTGCTGCTTTTTGTCTTTTTACTCTGCTTGAAATGCTGCAGAACTGACCCAGTCCCACCCTGCAGATTAAAATGTTTGTAAAAGGCAGAAAGAGAGGAGAACGGTTCCTTTCTCTCTGTTATTAATCACAAGGATGAAATGCCAAGGCAGCTACACAACATTACAAAGAAAATAAAAATATGAATTGGAGGAGCCAAGTTTTGCATCTGCTGCTTCACTATCGAGATGTGTCTGAGCACATCCCGCGGCTCCAGTCCCGATCCAGCTGATGTGGTCAAGGCTCAGAGCATCAAGTCCAGCTTCTCCTTCACACATCAGGGCTCCTCTGTGCCCTTGGCAGCTGTAGTCTGGGGATACAGGGAGACCACGGTGTGGTGGGGAAAGGGGTTTTTAGCACGTGGAGCTGCTAAAGAAAGGTGATTCCAGGTTGTATCCCTGGTGAGGAGGGAGAAAAACCCACAGGGAGCAAGGGAGCCTGGGCAAGCAGTTGTATAGGGCTGGAAACAGAGGCAAAGCCTCAGCTTGGACATTCCCAGGGAAAAGCCAGGCTGATTCGCAGCTCTTCTGTAATGTGAGTTCATGTGTGAGGTCCTCGCTGTTTCCCTGACCCTGTGGCTCAGCACCCAGGGCTCGCTGAGCTGTCCCTGTGTGTCAGGCTACTCCTTCCCATCCTCCATGGGGCCTTGGCTGTGAGTCTAGGTGGGATCTTCTCTGGAGCCACCACCCTCCTCTCTCACGCCCTTTCCATTCGTAATGTGGTTTGGGAGATGCTGCTGCTGGCCCAGGCTCCTGCCCTGCCTTGGATGCTCAGTGGTTGCATCCCACCCTGATATTTGATAAGGGAGGGTCCCCAGTAGAGCACAGATGTGCTGGCTGATGCGAGCAGGGCTCAGGGAAGTGTCTGAGACCCTCATGGGGCTTCATCATTCCTTTCCCCTTTGCTCGTGGGGCCAAGTGCCCCCTCCCAGCCTGGCTGCCAAACCCAAACTCCCTGGCTGGCAGCTCACATTGTGAGTTCCCCCCTTGTTTCCAGAGCAACAGGTCCTCCCTTTGCCAGCTGCAGCGCATCTGGCAGTGCAGGCAGGGGCTGCAGGTGGAGGTGGTGGGCAGGGGTCACTGCCAACCCCTTGGCTCTGGGAGCCCAACCCACCAGGTGTGGTCAGGAAGGGCCAAGCAGGGAGTGGTGCTGCCTATAAAAGTGCTGTGAGCAGCTGGAGAGGGAGTTGTGATGGTGTTTATTGGAGCGGTGTTCATTGCAGTGCATCTTCCAGCCTGGGTGCAGCGTTATGTCCTTGCTGGGGCTCATTTCCCAGGTAAGAGGGCAGGCAATGCCCCACGCTGGGGGTTTGGTGGGGTCCTCTCCTCCTGACCCTCCCCTTAGCAAGTGCTGCATTTTTTTTTCACCCCAGGGTTGTGGGAAATCTTCTCCCAGTCTCTGCTGTGCCGGTTTGGAGAGGGAAGTGCTCGCTGTTGCTCTTGGCTGTCTCGTGTTCTGCCTCAGCTTGTAATTAAAAATGAAATATTTGGGCTAAGCGCTTAAATTAAGAACACATTCTTGTTCATTAACAATATGGAGAAAAGCCCTGGAGATCCTGATAGGGCAATTAGTGCCTCTCCACTTGCTTTGGAGATGAATCCTTTTGAGAGAGGAGGCCTGTTCACCCCAGAGGATTTTTTTTTATATACAAAAATGCAATTATAGAGCATAAAAGGAAGCATTTGGAAACACGCGAAGTGGGAATGAAGTCTGAAGCCTCCTTTGCTGTGGGATAGGGAAGGCAGAATGTGAGAGGTGCCCCACGCACAACACCCCCTGACACCTCCCCGTCCAACCTGGCAGCCGCTCCCATCGGCTCGTGGTTTCATTTTCCTCCTGTCTACCTCTCTTGGCTGCTCTTCCCGGCTCGTCCCCTTGGCCTCAGCGAGCTCTCAGCTGCTCTGGGCTTGGGAGACTGGGCGGTTCCTCTCCTACTTGGCAATGAGCTTTTGTACCGCTAAGCACAAACTAGACAAAACCATCTCCCTGGTCCAAGGGAGCAGCTGAGGATGGTTCTGGGCTGGCTCTTCCAGTGCAGCTTTGCTTTCCCTCTGCGCCTCTCTCCCTCTAAGCGTCTCTGAAGCTGGTGTGTGTTTAGAGCAAAGGCTTGGGTAGCTGCGGCAGGTTCCCACACTCTGTCCCCTCACCAGACCATCCTGTCCTAGGAGGGACAGTGTGGGTGGCTACTAAGTCATGAAACCCTGCATGGGGTCTGAGAAGGCTCTGGCTGTGCTCCCTGCACTGCGCAGGTACCTGCTCTTGTCCTAAGTCCAAGTGATGATCACCAGCCCCTGGGGTTTAAAAAGGGGGCTGTAAAAAGCAAAACTCAGAGAAAGGTGGTGGGGACCTGCATGAAGCCCAGGACGTGGGCAAAACTGCCTGCTTATCCCCTGCAGAGTGGATGACATGGGCCTGTCTGTCTGGACTGGACTTGTATCAGAAACCATGTGAGCAGCAGGGCCAGGGAGGTTCTTCTCCCTCAGCACTCGGCACTGGTGACACCGCCCCTCGAATCCTGGGGTCAGTTGTGGGCCCATCACCATAAGAAGGATGTTGAGGCTCTGGAGCGAGTGCAGAGAAGAGCAACGAAACTGGTGAAGGGGCTGGAGAACAGGCCTGATGAGGAACGGCTGAGAGAGCTGGGGGTGTTTATCGTGGAGAAGAGGAGGCTGAGGGGAGACCTCCTGAGAGGAGGTTGTGGAGAGGAGGGAGCTGGGCTCTTCTCCCAAGTGACAGGGGATAGGATGAGAGGGAATGGCCTCAAGCTCTGCCAGGGGAGGGTCAGGCTGAACATAAGGAAAAAATTTCACAGAAAGGGTCACTGGGCACTGGAATATGCTGCCCAGGGAGGGGGTTGATTCACCTTCCCTGGAGGTGTTTAAGGGACTGATGGGCAAGGCACTGAGGGACATGGGTCAGTGATTGATGGGAATGGTTTGGCTTGATGATCCGATGGGTCTTTTCCAGCCTGGTGATTCTATGATTTTATAACTGGAAAGCAGTGTTGACCTCTTAAGCAACACTGGCATTCTTGGCCATCTGGCCAGTGGCTCAGCTCGCGTTGAGTTCATGAGATCTAATTTCCAAGACAGTAAAAGCAGAACAGTCCCCGCCAACAGCCGGGCTCGCTGGCTGGCGTTCCTTTGCCAAGGAGGAAGGGAACAGCGTGTCTGTGTCACTGGAGGTTAAATGACAGCAAATCACATTTCCTGTCTGCAAATGGTGCTGGGCTGCCTGCGCGTTCTTTAATCAGTATTTGGTTTGTTGAATTGCTTTTATTGGTAGTTAACTGTGGAATGGTCTCGGTGGAACATCTGGTCCATGATTCGAAAGAAATATTCTTCAACCCTCGCTGAGTGCAATTATTTTTGGATACAAGTGGAGGCTTTAGAGCCATTAAGAAGATAAAATGCAGATTGTTTGCAGAGGGTTTTTTTAATTTTAATGGCTTTCAAAGATAACTTCTATTAGTCTTTTCTATATTAGCAGACAGTGCAGTGGAAACCAAGCAGAAGGGCTAGGGAGAGGCAGAGATGTTCCCTTTGTTGTTGGCTGGGCCAGCCACTCAGCCTCAGTGCGGAGGGTTTGAACCTCTGTCTGAAGCTGCTGTCACATTTTCCAAGTCTTGCAATAGCTCATCTTCCCACCGATTTCTTAGTAAAACCACTGAGGGCTGGTGTGGGGCTCCCTATATAAAGTTTTAAAAGTGTGTCTGTGGATGAGACAATGATTGTTTACAAACCAGAGGAAATGAAAGGGTTTGTGCTTTCTTCCATTGATGGAACAATCACAGATGGATCCCAAGCTTCCAGCTGCCAGTCCAGTAGCAGTTCATCCAGACCACAAAAAAAAAAAAATTAAAAAAAATTGGTAATCTCTGATTTTTAGGGCATGGTAGAATGTGATAGCATCTGGGACACCTTTTTCCTCAAGAGTATCTATTCTTAAAAAGCCCTCGCACCATGAACTTATCTACTGATAAATTATCTCATGAGTTAAATGTAGATTGTACATTATGCCCCTCCATGGAGGAGGCTGGGCGACTCCTCTTTGTCGTCAAGAACAAGGCTTTAAATCATTTAGAGGAGACTCTACAACCTTGGCTGCTGTTGGCTATCACGATTGTTTATCTTATCCCAGGGAAAACCGTAGGCAGTTTATTAGTAAAAAGATATGGAGAAACTGTTAAACCAGGTTTCTGTTTAAGCTGGATGCACCTATTACTATTAATAATAATAAAAAAATAAAATCAGTGTTTCATTCACAGAATCACAGAATCACCAGGTTGGAAGAGACCCACTGGATCATCGAGTCCAACTACTCCCACCAAACACTAAACCATGTCCCTCAGGACCTTGTCTACTTGTGACTTAAACACCTCCAGGGAAGGAGAATCAACCACCTCCCTGGGCAGTATATTCCAGTGCCCAATGACCCTTTCCATAAAAAAATTCCAGCTCCTTTATATCATGATTTTTTTGGAAATGCCCTTATGTTTCAAAACTGCAAGGGATAAAAAAGGGAGAAGAGTGAACTTCTCAATCACAGTCTGGTTTTTGGTAATTTGTTAAACTGAGGAGAGGAGGGACCGCCCTTTCGACTTCAATCCACAATTAAAGTTGTTAATTAAAACGCGCCAGTGAATTGGGATGGTCAAGAGCAAACTGTAGAGCAGCAATCTGTTCCTTCCCACTAAGTAAGGATGCACAGGGTAGGGAAAATCCTTCCTCTTCCCAGGCAGACTTTGTAGCGCCAAATCACCTCCCAGCTTTTTCAGAGCTTTTTTTGTTTTTTCCTTTTTTTTTTTTTTAAATGGTGTTTGTTTTTCCCCTTCCTACCTCTATTAATCTCTGCTGCTCACCAGGGTCATGTTAACCTTGGCTTGGCAGCTGGCTGCCGGACAGCCGATGGGAACGGGCTGTTTTGCAATAACTCTTTTTGTGTCCATAGTATTAGGTAATAAAAATAATGATTTTGGAACAGAGCACTTGTATAGGGAGCTATGCCACAAGAATTTATTAAATAGCTTATTCTGCAATAAATGACCATATTTTTTTTTAAAAAAACCCCAGAAACAAATCAGAACAAATGGAGAGGCTGGGAAGGATCTCAAGAGGACAACAGCTTTAATGATCCCAGAATAGATGTGTTTGCTGGCTCTGGGTAATCGATGTCCAGATTGATTGCCTGCCAGCTCCTCTGGCTTTCTTGCCGTCAAACAGTTTGAACTATTTGGTCCTTAACTGCTTGTCAGCTTTGCTTTCTTTTTCCTCGCTTTGATGGAAGCCAACAGCAATGTTGAGGTTGGTTATTTTTACCAGTAGGATGTAAATAAGGAGAATCAGCGATTCTCTTGCACTAACTGAAAATCAGCACCGCGCCGAAGAGCCGCTGAGCCTGGGTGGGGAGGAGCTTGTGTCTGTCTTCAGCACAATCGTGTAGTTCAGATCAAATTAAGGTGCAATTATGGCACTGGGACTTCTTTTAGGTGCCAATGTCTCTTTATAAGGTGCCTCTAGCATTTTACACATGGGTTCTTGAGCCACGATGATCATCTTAGGCTTAATCTCCCCTCTAGTGCAGCTCTAGGGGTCATTAACCCTGACTGTTGGGTTGGTTCATCCAAATGCGGATGCAGAAAACTCACTGTCTTGCTGTAGAACCAGAAATAAGATATTTTTTTTGAAGCAAGAAAATAATCAGGACAGTTTTAATGGGTCTTAGAAGGAGGAGGCTCTTATCAGCAGAAAATTCAGCTGTTTTTCCTCTCAGTCCTTCCCTGACTTTCTTATTAACTCTTCGTCACCACCAACAGATGAGCTCCAGGGCAGACAACACTGTGTAGAGCAGAAAATGAGTTGCAGTCTGAAGGGAAAAGGTTGATCTGGGGAACAGGGTGAATACAGAGGTACCTGGGCTGCTCACAACTGTGCTGATTTACCAGGTGCATCATCAATTTAGCAGGTTTTCCTGAGAGCCCCTGAGAAAAGCACTTGAACAACCATTTTATAGGAATGGCTGGACTTCGATAAGAATGGTTGGACTAGATGATCCAGTGGGTCCTTTCCAACCCAGTGATTCTCTGAGCAAAATTGTTGACCAAAGCAGATTCAAGTGCACAGAAAAGGACCAGGATGGGCGTCAGGGGCAGTTTATGGGGAGGGGATATGGGGAACTAGCTGGTTATCTCAGCCAGGTGAGCAGGGGTGAGCCCTGAACCTGGTCTGGAATTTCTAGTGGTTAATCCCGCATTCCTACATGTCATGTTTTGCTGGGTTTTAGGACAATATTAGTCACCTGAAGCTGTGCCTCTTTCTCCTTCTGTGCTGTGTGCCAGCAGTGCGAGGTTTTAAGCGCTGTGATGAAAGCCTGGATAACAGGTACAGCCAGGGTCTCTGTACAAGGCCTGAGAAGGTCACTTTTCTCCTCTTTTAGGACCTTTAAGAGTGGAAAACACCCCTGACTGCTTTTCTCTCCGTATTTTCAAGCCTCTGCAGGAAAGGACACAAGTAGACTTCACCCAAGCGCAGTGTGCTCGGCGGAGAGAGCCTTGGAGAGAGGGGATGCCAATTATAGTACAAGTTCCTGCAACAGAAATAGATCTTCCTGAGCACGCACTTAAATCTTAGTAAATTATATCTCAGTTTAAACTATTTATTAAAGTGCTACAGGGGAATTTCAGGCCGGCTCTGTACATCGTCACAGGAGATGGGCTGAAAATTACAGTAATTTTGCAAGAACATGGATTTGAGTCTTAGGGCCCGTGGTGAAAGTCAATGCACAATGAATTATTCCACTTAACAATTCATGTTCACACATGGATTCAGCTGGAGACAAAGTATTTCTACAGCATCACATTTCTCCAATGAGCTACTGGGTGTCACTTTCTTATTGCGCATCTTGTTGCTCTGCTCCAGTGGTGAGTCCTTGGCTCAGCTGATCTTCTCTCTCAGCACCAACAGCTACAGCTCTGGAGGGAACTTTAGCGAGGTATAAAGAAGTCTGCCACGCTTGGGAAGATTTTTCTTCTCTCCTTAGTCTTGCATTTAATTTAAAATAAGTAATTATTAATGCCAAGGTCTCTTCGGTCTGCGAACAAATGAGATGCTGGGAAAGAAGGGTCTGTGAGACCTCTGAATGCCCGTTTTGTCCATTTCTGCTGCTAATATGCACACAGAGGCGTTTGCAGGCACTAAGAGCTTGAGAGGACATGAACTGTATGGAATTAAATAAGCATCCATTATGAAGAATATTTTTTTCACAGAAAGGGTCACTGGGCAGTGTCAGAGGCTGCCCAGGGAGGGAGTTGAGTCACCTTCCCTGGAGGGGTTTAAGGGACGGGTGAACAAGGTGCTGAGGGACATGGGTTAGTGATTGATGGGAATGGTTGGACTCAATGATCCGGTGGGTCTCTTCCAACCTGGTGATTCTATGATTCTATGAACAACAGAATTATGTGAATTTAGCAGTGGAAAGTCTTGAATTTGGCCTTTCCCTTTCTGTTTTGCAGTGGAGCATTCAGCCACCGTGTGTAAGTTGTGTGCTGGGGATGCCGTCCTGCATGGGATGGTTTGGCACAGTCAGGAGGTTTCTGTTGTGATTTTATTTTATTTTTTTAATGGGAATTGCAGTTGTAGGAGGCCTGCGTGGTCTATGCAACAGCTTCAGTTTTGCTGACCTTGATCTCTGAGAACATGGAAAGGTTTCTTTTTGGGTAGGTTCAGAGGTTGATCTGTACCTGCCTTTCCTAGCAGAGCTGGGAGATTCAAGAGGTGTCTGTTCGCCACCTCCCCCCTGGCACTGCATTGCAGTAGTTGGATGGGGCTTCTCATGGCTTCCAAAGCAAAAGTTTCAGTAATTTTCACCGCACAAAGCATGGATATTTAGCCCATGTGCCCAAAGCAAGATCAAAATAGCAAATTTTCCCTGTGGCCGTGGTGTGGAAGCCCTGGTGGCACATTCTTGTGCTCTGAAAGCTGTTAAAAACATCTGTGAACCAAACAGTTCAAAGAACAGCAAGAGAAAAGACTCATTTTCAGTTGTGGTTCAAGCTTTTTGTGGTTGTGTTGGGTTTTCTTTTCTTTTTTTTTTCCAAATGACCCACCTTTCTTCCCAGCCCTCTTCTTGCACTGGGGCTGATGGGTGAGTTTGGGGGTGTGCAGCACGGAGCTTGGTGAGAAAAAACCCTTGGGCTTCTTGGCTCTCTTTGTTGTGCGAGACCTCCCCAGGAAAGATGTTCAGGGCCTGTAGATTGATAGAAAAAGGCTGAAAATTGCTGCATATTTGCACAGCACTCAGCTGCTGCCCATCTTCCCCACCAAACAACTGTGCGCAGTGATTGCAGCGATTGCTGAATTATGGAGTTGTTCATGACATGCAGATTACAGGGCAGTAATTATAGCTGAGGTTGCTGTCATTTTACCAGATCCCTAAGTATCAAGATCTCGTAAGCATTTTATTTTTTTTTTCCTCATATAGCGATGTTTAGCTTTAGATGGAGATGCATTTTGAAAGCTCCCTGCTTAACCGCATCTTAACCACCAGGGAATGGCAAGAGCAAAATCTCCTTGAAAATAAGGTGGCAACTGAATCTTTCTTTATGTGGACCGAGCTTCTCCCATTATCTTCTGGACGTTATTCCGAGAGCTGGCACAGGCTCCGAGGGGCATTAGCAATGCAAAAATAGCACTGGGTTTGGCCACATCCACGTTGTTGTTTGGGAGCTCGTTTATGTTTGAGTGATGGTGGAGAGGAAGGGCTGAAGTAGAGACCGGAGCATTCATTTGGTTTTGCTCACCATGGGATCTTACATCAGCAGGTTTTCTTGTCTTGTTAAAGACAGAAAAGCTACAGAGACGTTCAAAATATAACTCTATATGCTTATCCAAGGGGAATTTGGGTCTGAGGCTTGGCATGGCTGGGAGGGGATGGCTCTTCGGGCAGCCGGGTTGAGAGCTGGCTGTAGGGACACTGTGCTGCAAACCATTTCCTTGCTTGGCATCTGGAAGGTCATGAATAAACCTTGGTGTAAAGTTGGATCCTGCACCTTGCGAGGGATGAGGGCTTGCAGTGAGCACATGGACCCCACCCCCAAGAGAAGTGATCACCTCATGTTTCTCTACCAGCATCGTTTTAGCACCCAAGCACATGTGGGTGTGTGTGGATTCTGCCCGGGGGGACACAGCTGGAGTGGATTTCTAATTCTAGCTAATTACAGGCTTGATACTTTATGGATTTGGTCTGATACATGTAAAATGATTTTCTGTTGCTCAGCACTTCATCCAGAGGCACTGAGCTGGATGTGCTTTCTGAAGGCTGGACAAACACACACTTTTCCTTCCCGTGCGCAGACCTTGGTGGAGCAAAGCAGCCCACCAGCAGCCTCGCTCTCTCATCTTGGTTGATGCTAACACTATATGCTATTAAACAGTGTAGAGGTCCCTAAACCGGGTGAAATGGTTGAGTTTATCACAGAATCACAGAATCACCGGGTTGGAAGAGACCCACTGGATCATCGAGTCCGACCACTCCCACAAAACACTAAACCATGTCCCTCAGGACCCCGTCCACCCGTAACTTAAACACCCCCAGGGAAGGCGAATCAACCACCTNGCTCTCTCATCTTGGTTGATGCTAACACTATATGCTATTAAACAGTGTAGAGGTCCCTAAACCGGGTGAAATGGTTGAGTTTAGTTAAGCTGAGGGTTCCTGGGATGGTGGCTTGGCCATGCGAAACACTGGGCTTCTGCAGTCAGACCTTTTGGGTCCCCAAAAGCACAGCACCTCGCTCTGCACAGCCTTGCAGCTGCTGGTGTTGGCAGCAATTTGCATCAAACACTTATGAAATTTCTGTCTCAGAAGGGAACCAAACCCTCTTAATGGTGTTCCCTGCAAGGGGACTTGGTGCATTAATTGGATAAATATTTACACAGTGCCTTTAAAGTCAAATATTGTGTGTGAGCTGAATTTTATCCAAAGCCATTAAATTTATACTTTAAAGCCCTTTTTTAATGTTGCCTAATGGGAACATTAAAAGCACATTTCAGGTAGTTAATATAGTTGTAACACTGCTGTCAGAGATCCCAGGCGAGGGAAAGGGAACTCATTAGCCCAGGTAATGGGTACACAGAGAGACAGGCAGGTCTCAAACGCAGAAAGGATCAAAGTTAAACAAAGGTTGAGAGGAAAATCAGCAGCTTTGTGAAGAGAATAAGGTGAGTTTGACTCTAAATGTATTTTTTTCTTTTTAAAATTTGGCTTTTACACAAGCCAGGATACTGAATGATGGTTTCACAGCCTTTAAGGTGTTTCAAACAAGCAGTATTATTCTCTAGGAGAAAACATCTGTGTCTCTCCCAGGCCCCCTCTGCAAACTGAATCCCCAGTTCTGAAAACCTGGAGCAGATGCCAAGAATTTTAATCTTACCAAAAGTAAACAATGACCACAAATTTACATAATAATTGACTTTTATCATTATTTCAGTGTTAACATTGTGAGTGACATTGTAAGTATATTCTGTGACTTTGGGTTTGCTCGATGCTCCTTAAACGGAGGCTGCTGATAAAACAGATGCTGAGGGTGTTTATTTTCAGATGTTTGTAGGAAATTACACAGAGAAAAAGCTCTGCTTTAGGAAAAGCCCAAAGGAAAATGGAATGAAAAGAAGGAGCAGATCTTCAGGCACAGCGGAGTCTTCTGGAAGTCTTCCCGGCAGGACTCATTTCAGTGAGGTAAGAGGGTTGGAAGCCTGGGAGGAGGCTCACCGTGAGTGCTGGGGCTTCCAGAGGTGAGACATGGGCCCAGCTGGGTGGATTTTTTTGGCAATGAGGGTCCTCCAATGTTTGCTTTACTTCAGCATATTTTCTACACATTGTCTGAGAAAGTTCTCGGAGAAAAAAAAATGGGAGCAGACTTTTTGCGAGGGCAGGGGATGGGTTAAAGAGCAGGCTTGGTGGGAGAAGGTCCTGGACACGGGAGCAGCTGGAGCTAGGCTGGCCCTTGCCTGTAGGCGAAGGCTGGTGTGTTGCTCATTGTGAATGGCTCTAAATTATCAAACTTCCAACTCTCTTCAGTTGTGGGATTAAACATTCTGGCTTGTGGTGGGAAGCAGCGCATAGGAGATGTTTTAATGCCTGCTTCTGATCTTAAAACCAATGAGTTGCTATCCAAACCAAGCAAAACATCCTTGTAGCTATGCTGGCATTTACTGCATAAAGATATTCTGACGTATATCTAAGCAGAGAGTCTGCATTATCGAACCTTTGGAGATTACTTTTATCTTCTTTCCTCTGTTAAATACAGCTCAGTTCTACTGCCTTTCACATGAATAAAACTTGCTGGCTCTTACTTCTAGGAAGCAGCCACTAAGTATGTTTAATATGCTGTTCAGCCACGCGTTTGCCCCTGTGTTTGTGCCTGACGGGATCGCTGCTGCGTAATCCACAATGTTCACTATGCACAATGACTGGGTTTTTGGCTGATTTATGAAGCAACCTTCACTGCTTCATCACTTTGTGTATTTTTTAATGAATCTGAACATAAGGCAGATTCTCTTACCTTGAGTTGTGCTGTTTTGTCCGTGGCTGGAAGCATGGAGTGGACAAAGTCAGAGAGAGGGAGATGGTCTCACCTGGTGATTTCTAGGCTGGAGGTGCTGTTTGATGTCTGTGCAGCATTTATTTTATGCAGTTCCCTCTGAAGAATTATGACTGAGTGATGCTGATGAGATTGGGGATCAGCACGTGGCAGCTGGATTACAGTAGAGAAAGGGCAGGGGACTGCAGCTAAGCATCCCACCAGAGGAAGGATGCTCTGATCATCTCCCAAGGAGGAGATGATGCTCTTCTGCTCATCTCCTTCAAGGAGAACCCTTGAAGGGAGGAGGAATCACATGTATCCAGTGCTAAATGGCATATGATGATCATGGAAAAAAAAAAAAAATCACACCTCTTTATTACATAGATTTATCTTGTTGTGTTGGGGCCTGACAACCACAGACAGATGCTCGTCTTCTCAGTTGCTTTATTGGATTCTGGGACATTCTCATAATTGGCATAAGTAGGAGATGATTCCCCAGCATCTGGCATGTGTTAATACTGATTCAGAGTGCTTATCAATCCACTTAAGGAAAGAAGAGCATATGTGCTCACTGTGCAGTCAGAAGCAGCCCAGCAAATTCTAAAGGATCAGCATTTGATCCTATTTTTCTGTTTGAACTGCTGCTGAATGACTGAGCCCTTGCAATTGGACCCTGCTGAAGTTTGAGCAGTTAAAGGTGTAGAAGCAATACCCAGATGCTGTTCTGATTTCTGGTGATGGATAGGAAAGTGCTGCCTCGTATCCCCCAGGTTGTATTTCAGGAACTACTGGAATGCTGTCTAAAGCCATGAAAAAGCACATATAGTAGTTAAGGCCCAATAGAAACTTTCCAATAAATTAGAAATATTTCTGTTATTGTTTTTGTTTGGGTCCAGGCTGTTGCCTGCTCCCTTTGAGCCTGGCTGCAGGTATCGACGAACACAGCTGCTTGGATGCTTTTCAGCTGAATGTCTTTTAAGGGAGGAGGGAGTGTTGCTTGGAGGTCTAGGGAGGCAGTGAAGTCGCAGGCAGGTGAGTTTCCACCCTCAGCTCAGAGCGAAGAAAAGGGAGGAATAAAGCTAGCTAAAAGCGTGCGTTTCAAGAGTTGCTCCAAAGGTGCTGTTTTCATTCCAGGTAGGAATAAAAACTTGGAGCTTAGGCAGTTTTACAAAAATTTTTGTTCCCTGCTTCCTTCCTCTGAGGATCCTGGAAGCGTTCGGTCAAATGAGAATTCATGCTGGCGCGTGTGCAGCAACGCTGGCAACCTCCCATTTTCCAGAGAGAGCTTTGGAGATGGAGGTTTTTGAGGGAGACAATGGTGCAGAAGGGTCTGTTTGAACAAAGGAATTAAATATTTCCCTTATCGCTCCTGGTTGAGGAATGCTGCTGGGTTTTGAACAGTACACAAGGGTGGGGAACAGGCATTCTTTAGCCTTACAGGACTCTAGCGCTGTCTAGACTTCATAATGTAACGGTGCACACAGCCCTGCCTTGAACTCCTGCCACGGCATCTCTCAGCTTGTCCTATAAATGGAAGCTGAGGAGCCTTCCCTCTGCCAAAGCCTCAGTCATGCTAACGAGACCCCAGTTCCTGTCAAATTTGGCAATTTGTCCCACTAAACCGGTGAACTTGCAGCAGGTGGTAGCAAAGCTCATTTCCGAAAACCTCTTTCCTCTGGAAACAAAAAGCCACACCTGGATTCCTGTGGTGGGGTAACCGCATCTCCTTCCAGGCTGCTGGAGATGCCTGGGTGTGGGGATGGATGCTTCTGCACAGGGAACCTGCAGAGCTGCTCTGCGGAGGTGACCTTTGGGCTGGCACATCATTGTCTGCTCATCTTAGCAACGTGAGAGCCGCTGCTGGAAGCCTGTCCCGCTGAAAGTGGCACAGCCTACATGAGGCTGCAGCCACCGAAAGTCAGTTCTTTAGGTGTTTCTGTTGTATCTGGCTTCCTGAGCCTGTTGACAGAGCTTGGCTGTGCAGGGTTGGTTTGGCTCACCCCTGGCGTTAGGATGCTTTTCCTTCTCCACCCTACTTTAGTCTCTTTCTGGGATCAAATTTCTTGCAGCTAAGCATAGTCTTGTCTCTGTATTTCCCGCTGAAGCCTGAAGCAGGGCTTGTTCACCTCTGTTTTCCTAAACCCAGCCTCTTGGACTGACACATCATATGCGAGTTTTGCATCACAGGTTGACATGTCAGGACCCAGAAAGAAATCTTGTTGCCTGTAAGAATGAACTAGTCTGACTTCTTGTGGTCTGAGGTCACTCTGCTCTAGGAAGGATGGAAGAGGTGCCTAGATTGAACAGAAAGATGGTCTATTAGGACCTTGCATCTCGGATGAGCAGTCACTTCTTAATTTATATGTGGGGAAACGGGCACAGAGAGCTTCTGTGCTAAACTCTGGAGCAAATGCTGAGAAAACCTGCAAAGTCCTGCTCCCATTTCCTGCTCTAAATCCCACACAACAGCCCTTGATAGGCAGGACTGGGAGCCAAATGCTCTCGAGTCAATGGAAAGATCCCCCTTGACTTTAATGGTCTTTGCATGAGTGCCTAATTCCTCCCTGTTCACAGTCTCTCTTGGACTTAGTTATGGAAACAACTGCAGATACAGAGCGCTACAGTGAGCTGTAAAGCCTTCAGAGCAGCGCGATGGCTGCTTTGCCGTCCTCCCAGACAGCTGGAATGGGTTTTGTTTGACAAAGAGCCTGATCTATGTTCTTCCAGCCGGTGCTGTGGCTACAGTGTGAATGAGTGTTTTAACAAATATATTCATGCAGACAGGGTTTGTGGTCGGCTTGCTGGGTTTGGAGCCAAGCTCTTCCCAGCAGGACGGGAGCCTGTGTCCGTGCTAGGCGAAGCTGAGCCTCTGCAGCCTTGAGACGCCAGCATCTTTCAGAGATGTGGTCTTGGGTCTTGCTGCTTCTAGGGACTGGTTTAATTCCCTGCCTGCAAAGATCATCTCACTGATAGAGACTAAATGTTGTTCACTAATTGTGAAATGTGAGGGTTTTGCCCTTGACCTGTTCTGGCTACTCTTCCACCTTGGGTAGTGCTGGTATCTAAAATTTCTGTGGGGATTAGACGCATATAAACTTTTGGCTGAGGAGATGTCTCGGTGGGTCTGACTGTGCACGACCATCGAGAGGCACATCGGATTTACCTCCCTGATGCCTGGGACTATCGACTAGTGCCTTCAAGCACAAGATCTACCTGCTCTGATCTAGGAGCGATCATAGCAAATGGATTATTTAATATTTGAAAAGCCCACAAACACCATATCGGACTCTGGAGGAAGAATGTCTTTCACAGGGGATCTATCTGAGTGTTTTGTGATGCTCAGTGGACTCTTGGGGGAGAGGAGGCTGCTGCTGATTGCTGTTTCTTTCTCTATGCCCTAGACACTTTCTAGATCTAGCTAAGAGTTTAGGTTATTTTAGTTTGCTGTTCAAACTCTGGGTGAGTTTTGCTATTTCTTTTTTTCCCACGCACCCAAAGGCAGCTGGGTGTCTGTTGTCTGCCACCTACCCATCCCTCACTTGTCACCTGCAGCATAAGTACAAATGCGACCCCATTCACAGTGTGACCTTAGTGGCTTGGGCACTCCTGGAGCCACATTCTCCAAGAGGAATGGGGACCTCACTTTCGCAGCTGTGCATTCCTGAGCTGAAAAGGGCAGCTCAGGCGCTGCTTCTTTCATAGCAGAAGATCAGACCTGGGTAATCGATGGAAAAGTCCAGCAGCTGCAAGAGCCGTCTGGCTTCTGGAAAGATCTGTAGTGAGCTCGGTCGGGGTCCCCTCCTGACCCCCTGATTTGGGGAGTGCTGCCCCACATTTCTCAGGTTTTTTAATGCTTTTCCATCAGTCTTACTAGAAATGTGTCTGTAGGAAGACTCCCAGTTCAGAGATGCAGGGATTATAACATGCTGGCCTGGCTCTTCCAGAAGGATTATTTTCTTTTTAAAGTCACTGCCTGCAGCCGAGGCTGATTGTTCTGTTGCAGGGGAAAACAGGCTGTGGACTGAGACATGGATGATGTAATGAGTTCATCTTTCTGCAGTCTAGCCAGGTACACTCCCCCTCCCATCCCAGAACTTAATTAAAATGCATACATCTTTCCTCACATTTTTATGATGCTCAATAGCAAATAACGGTCACTCTCTGATTACACCAACGTTAATTCTGTGTCTGGGAAGGACAGATCTGAGGGCAGTATTGGTCCTCTGCGTTTGGGCACTCTGGGGCGTGCTATCTCCAGCAAGCAGCTAGTAACCCAGATTTTATAATCTAGGCCAGCATTCTCATGGGTTGGACTTTGCTGGTGAGAGGGGGACAGAGTTCTCCAGTGGAAAATACATGCAGTGGGCTGGGCTGGCTGATACAGTCAGCTGATGCTCTTCCTGCTCTGTTTGCTGGAACTGGCAATGACCCCATGGACCTTGTCCTGGGGTTTTTTACTCTCCTGGCCAGAGGAGCAGCCCATTGGCGATGGTTTGCTGCCAGCTCAGAGCCCTCTCCTGCCTGAACTCCTCCTGGTGTCCCCAGGGCTCACTGAGGAATAAGGGAAATAAGAAGCCAAAGAAATGTGATTGTATGATGAGTTAAATTTCTTTATCCAGCCACAAATCTGGTCATATTTAGCCAGACCAAAATGAAACGGCGGCTCTCCTGGTGTAACAGAATAGTCTGTCATACAAAGGAAACCACCATCTCCATTGTGGGAGGGATGTGAAGCTGTTGATGGAAACAAGCATGCCTATCGCCTTCTGTACCGCTGTGATTTTGGTTACTCCACGCTATAATCAGTGCAGTCAGACCAGTCCTCATCCCCACTTGGCCTCTGGCATCAGTGGTTGCTGATGTGTGGCTGGCTGATGTGCCTCATAGCTGGTTTCATGGAAGGTTGATGCTGTCCCAGAAACGTCTTTCTGCTCCTTTGTGATATCTATCCAGCTTGGCTGCATCCTGCAGGGTTATTGGTTATGAAATGGCTGGGTTTATAGTGAGGTTTTTAAGATTCAGCTCTTCTTAATATGGAATGGGTTTATACTAGTATGAATTTCAGAGCATTGGGTTCTGCTTGAAATCACTGCTGCTCTAACACGCCAAGGCTCAGGATGTTTTATTCTGGTTTCTTGTCTAAACCTGATCAGTCCCATGAAGTCAAAAGCTAACCTAAAGTGCTCACATTTTTTAAACTGTGCTGCATACGTGGGGAAATGGACCCATTTAGACATGTTACCAGGATGGCTGGGAGAAGGTTATGTGCTCTGAGAGTGTGTGCAAGTCCAACATGTCTCCACTGGTGGGTGGTTTGCGTCTCTGCCAAGGCAAGGAGGTTGAAAGGAAGCATGCAGCTTCGCTTGGGTGCTTTGTGGCTTGACCATCTGCAAGGAGAACAAATAGGCACCACCTCTTGCATCCATCCCTTCCAATTTAGTGCTTGCCTGGAAAAAGAATCATAGAATAACCAGGTGGGAAGAGACCTACCGGATCATCGAGTCCAACCATTCCTATCAAACACATAGAATCATAGAATAACCAAAAGGCAGCAGTAGGTGCTGTCTAACAAATGGCATCTGTGTGACAAGTGGTTTATCTCTAGAACTTTCCTTTGCAGAGTCATAGAATCATAGAACAACCAGGTTGGAAGAGACCCACCGGATCATCGAGTCCAACCACTCCCATCAATCACTAAACCATGTCCCTCAGCACCTCATCCACCTGTCCCTTAAACCCCTCCAGGGAAAGTGACTCAACCCCCTCCCTGGGCAGCCTCTGCAACTGCCCAATGACCCTTTCTGTGAAAATTTTTTTCCTAATGTTCAGCCTGACCCTCCCCTGGCAGAGCTTGAGGCCATTCCCTCTCATCCTCACCTGTCAAAATGTTGTGGCTGGAGTGATGGGAACAACAGAAGAGGTGACTGCAAGACTGGTGGTTTCACAGACTGCTCGGCTGCCTATTCTGGGGTTGAGTTAATCACCTCTAATACGTGAGGTCTGTGAGGCACGGTGATGAGCAGGAGCATACGGAGGGGAAGGCCATCCAGCTAAAAGAGCATTGGTGATAGAACTGAAGTCCTCTGGCAACGTGATTTATCAGGCTCTGATGGTGTCTCTCACATTAAGTAGCAGATGCCTCATCACACACAACATTTAATGCAGGATGAGAGCTGTTTCACTGTAGGAAACCATTCTTTGTTTTCAAGGGAGGCTCTGAGCAGGCTGGACCGAGCTGCCAGCGCTGGTTTTGTGACTGCTACAGCTCGCATCACGCTCGCAGTTGGAGAGGGAATTTTTAAAATCAGGCTTTTATTAGGTGCCTAATTGACTCATCATCCCTGCCCCATCATGCACACACGTGCTCTGCCCTGAAATGCAAGCTAAATGAGGCTGGCGAGAAATGCTTTCTGAATATAGTGAGAGGGAGAGAGAAAGGACTGAGGAGGGTGAAGAAGGAGCAAATTCATTTCATTTTTTAAAAACAGAAGATTGTGAAAGATTGAAAAAAGAACCCATGTGAAAAATAACAACGACAAAAAAGTTGTGGCTTCTAAGCCAGTTTGCATTCCTGGAAGTTGATGACGCCCTGGATTACTGTTGGTTTTTTTAGACCTCTCGCAATTTATTTTTTAAGGATAGTTTGTCTGTAGTGTGGGTATGTGTGGGCAGAGGACTGGGGAATATGCAGAGGAAAAAAATGCTAAAAACGGGCAGGAACAGGCTGACTGTGCATGCT
This sequence comes from Piaya cayana, assembly GCA_013389865.1. Taxonomy (NCBI): domain Eukaryota; kingdom Metazoa; phylum Chordata; class Aves; order Cuculiformes; family Coccyzidae; genus Piaya; species Piaya cayana. The sequence goes on along the minus strand of WAAB01006599.1, from coordinate 415,009 downwards.
TTTCTTTCCCCCTCCCCCTTAAGTAAAAAAAAATAAAAAATAGAGCTTGAAGTTCTTAGAGATTTGTGCATGTGGAGGTGGAGCCCAGGCATGGCAAAGAAAGTTGATCCTGCAAACCACATCTAATACGTAATATTTTGTGCTTCATTAAACGTCCTGCCTCCTCTTTATAGGAAAGCTGTGTCTCAGTTTGCAAAATAATCACTTCAAACTTCTGATTTATGTCGCTTGGAAGCTGCCTTGCTCTGCATTGAGAGAGAGGGGGATGCAGCCAAGCCATCCCAGCCCAATGTGCTGGAAACGTGGTGGTGCTGCAGGTCTTGTCTCGGCGCCACTAGGAAATTTGTTTCTCGTTGTTGTCCAGTTCTGGTGTCGCATCTCATTTTGGCATTTTTGCATAGAAAACAGTCGTCTTCACGAAGTATTTCTCTTTTCTCGGTGTTACTCGTGTTTACACTGAGCTAAACCCTGCTGGTCTCCGCGGGACGCTGCTGCGTTGCAGGTTCTCCAAGAAATGGAGAGTTAGCTCAGCTGGTCCCCGAGTGGGACAGAGGGAAGGAAGGTGGGGAGTCAGAGGGCCAACATCTCCTGTTTGCGTGAGGGTGTAGTAGCCAGAGTGTGTTCTGTCTGCTCTGCTGACTTCTTGGTGATCGCTGTGGACTTTTATTTTTTGCACCAGAAGAGTACAGTCTGTAGTTTAAGCATCTAGAGGCAACTCCAAGGGGTAAAACCAGTTGCTCTATTGGTGTCTGAAGGAGAAATACCTCTTCTCACTCTGCCAGGGTGTGCAATGGTTTCCTGGGCTCTGCACTGCAAGGGCTTTGGCTCAGGTTCCCCGTGGCTGTGCCCTGCCCGGAGGTGGCAGCTATAAGAGGTGCGGGTGCTGTTGCTGCCACTAAACACCCACTAAATTTTCACTTCAAACTCTTCTCCGCCCTGAAGCTCTCCAGACATGCCAAGATCACTTTTTTTTCCCTCTTTCCTGTTACCAAAGCAGAGACTGACATTGTCAGTGTGTCCAATGAGCCTGTTTTTCCCTCACTGCTCCTTTCCAATGCAATAAGGCCTTATTGGAAAATTTCAGATGAACTCTCCTCCTATTTCTCTCAGCTGATAGCTTCCTTTTAAAACATTAATACATGTATTGCTTTTTTTTCCTCCCAGTTAATTAATACTTGATTCATCACCTTGAGAGCTAATGGATATTTATCCAGATCATGAAAGAAATGCAAACCTTCTATAAATAACTGCAGGAACACTTGGTAGCGCTCGCTGAGAACTTATGTTTATTTATGCTCCTTCTTGTTCAGGAAATGATCTCTCCTTGGTTCTGGAGGAGTTAATTCTAACCTTTTCCCAGGGTTGGTTTTTGCATTGGCCTGGCTTGATGTTTTCTTACTTGGGCTTTGTAAACACGGTGCCTTATTCCAAGAGAAAAACGCAGTGTTTATGGAGAGAGACCCAAATATGTGGCATAATTGCTCCAGCCTGGGCCAGCAAAGGCCGTTTGAGATCTTGGGTGTTTTCATGGACTGGGAGGTCTCTGACACTCTGAAACGTTGTTTAGTTTTGGCTGTTGGAAAAAATATTGAAGAGCCCTTTCTGAGTCCCCATCTGCTTCAAATAAATGGTGTTTATTGTCTTTGCCTCCAGCTCTCCAGCTATTGTCATCGGTGACCTTAATTAGGAGCATATTAAAAATCATGTTGAGTTTGTTGCTCACGCGTAAGGAATTAAAAAGCAATTATTTACTTTTGCTGTTAACTTGCATATTCCTCCTGGGTGCTGCTCGGCATCCATGGGAGCATCTGGCTGCTCGCTGGAGAGGTAAAGGGCAGGCTGTGCACGTAGGCTTCAAGGACAGAAATAAATGGATGGGGTCTGGGGAGCTGGACGAGGAGACTGAGGGGCAAAGAGGTGTCATGAGAGTTGCAACGGATGCTGGAGGCTCACCAAAGCGTGACCTGTCATGACGTGGTGCCTCGGCTTTCTCCAAAACCCTCCCCATTGCTTTTGGCTGTGCCTACAGCAGGTCCTGCATCTCTGCTATGTGTCTAATGCTGCTCTCGTGGCTCCAGAGGGGCTGGGGGCTGCCAAGAGCTCTAAGTGCTTGCCCAGACCAAAGCTGGAAAAATACTGCTCATGTCATTTCTAGGCTCCTGACCTCACTGCAGTTAAACCCAGTGCGAGGCTTTCCCTGGGGTCTGCAGGGTGGGCGTTTTGTTACCTCAGCAATGACTTGTTTTGAGACAGGAAAAGGGGAACCAAACGAGTTCGTTCCCCCTGTGCCGCTCAGTCTCTTGGTTTTTGTAAGTGATGCAATTTGTGATGCCGCCTCCAGGAAGCACCAGCCTCCGGAGTCACACAATTGTGTAAAAATCTCAGGTTTTGTTAATTTTTTCTGTCCCTCATGAAAATGAGAGCTGGAAGCTTCAAGCACAAAGGAGACAGTTTTCTATGATTGTTTTAAAAAATCTATGCTGCTTAAAAAGAACTTACTTTTTTTTTTTTTTTTTCATTTGGGGACATTGGCTCATGAATTTTTAATTCTTGAGCTTGGCAGCACGGGTTGAATTAGAAACAGAACAACTGGTTTTAATGAGCGTAAGATTAATGCAGACGAGCTTGGCTGAAACTGTGATCCAGCCAAGGAGAGACGATTGTCTCACTTCACCTACCCGCTCCCTCCTCAGTGGGTTGTTATGTTGTGAACGTTACCGTAGCAGAACATATTCTCGTCACTGATCATTAGACTGGGGAGAGATGCTCATTAAACAGCTCAGTTCCTACAGGGTGTTTTTCATGTTAACCCTTGGCAGCTGCCCTGGGCCCTCAAGAGTCCTGCAAGGTGGACTGTGGCTCTTAGGCATGCAAGTGGGAAGATAGAGGGTGTGGGTGGATGTTATTTTATTAATTTGTTTGATGAAGTCCATAGCACTTTGCGTATGAATAAATAGAACTGGGCAGAGCTCTCCTGCTGCTCCGGGTAACCTGTCAGCTCAGCGACCCGCTTTTCTGAAATTAGGTATTTGTATTGTGAGTGGTTTTATCATCTGAGCAATGAGGAAAGATAGAGGAGGCTGAGCTGAACTCATTTTGTTTGATTCTGTGGACAACTGACAGGTTTATCTCTCTGTATTATTTTTCAGTATGTTTTAATCAGATGGTGCTTTCGGATATCACATTGCTGCAGGTGTTACCTGCTTGGGCTGTTGAGCAAATGTAGCAGCAATATTCACAGGCAGAGCTTGATGAACCATAAATAATGAGGAGTCTCTCGGGAGAGCATCGGGGGACCATGGAGGATGAGGCTGGTGAGGTTGCCCAGTGACTCACGTCCAGCTTTACAGGGATCTCCTGCCACAGGTAACCCAGAGCATCATGTTCTGCTTCAATATTCCACCCTCAGAGTGGAAATGAGAGCAATGCAAGGTGCATTAGCAGCTCTGAGCCCGAGGGCTTCTTGGTGTTTGCATGACCCTTCGCATCCTGTGGGGCTGGACAGGTTGCTCTGCAAAATAGTGGGAGCACAGAGTTAGATGGAAAAGTTGCTACTGTGAGTCTGTTTGGCAGCCGCAGTTTTGCAGATCTTAGGGGTCTAGCGGGGAAATCTGTGAGGGCAAAGCGCTGCCTGGGTCAAAAGTGCTGCACACCAGAATTAGAAACCCCTGAAACACAACATCTGAAATAACAACATCCTTGCTGTGCTCTTTCCAGTTTCTGGAGGGCTAAGGGCATCTTGGCACTGGGGCTTGGGAACCCACAGGCATGGGACTGCCCTACAGCTGGAGGTGTTCTTCTGAGAGCTTATCCTGAACTTTTAAAGTATTTCTGCAGCTTAAACCCCAGTATATTATAAAGCAAAATTCCTCACATTGTTAGCATCGCTTTCAAACAGCAGCAGTCATTAGACCCTGAGTCTGTTAGCAGTGGCACTGTTGGTGATTTGCCTCAAGACTAAAACACAAGTCACTTTCCACCTTTGCTGAGCTTCCCACATTGTCTCTTTGCTCCAAAGGAAGCAAAATCCCTACAAAAACTGGGCTACCACTATATGAGGAGACTTCCAAGAACCACCTCCAGGTCTTAGAATGCATTTAGAAACCCACCCTGAACCCATTTCTCCTCCTCTGCATTTTTTCCAGTGTATTCCCCCCTGGCAGCCTGGGCTCCTGGTGCTGCTCTGCAGGGTGACTGATGGCACGGGACAGAGAAACCTGTTCTTATCCCACCAGTGTAGTTTCCCTGCTAACCCCATCTTGCTGCTCCTATTTTTAACGCCAAGGGATAAACTTGCATCTCTGCTGTGTCTCGCATGGGTTGCAGGCGGCGCAAGGTATTAAGCAGAGTGTGTCTGTGTTTAGCACCTGCCAGGCGGGTTCTGGTGAGGAATGCATCAGCTTTTCTGTGTCACAAGCCCTGAATTAGACCGTTTCTTCTTCCTGCGCAGGAGATGCCTTCCTCAGCTGAAATGACAGCGCCAAGTTCTTCTGGTGCGACAGAAGGTTGGGGTTTTTTTAATGCTTGCACTGAAAAGCAGCTCCTGCAGCGGTTTTAATTCATCCCAGGGTCAGTAAAGGGGAGAAGGAGATGCAAACGCTGCTGCTCAGGGGAAAAGATTTTAAGAAAAGATGAAAATAACAATATGAGGAGCTAGTAAGGCACTGTTAGAGGGTCTTAACTGCATTGCCGTCTCTTCATAATGAAACAGGAATGTGTCCCCACCGCCTGAGTTATGGGCCACCCACAGCACTGCCCTCATCTCAAATCCCCGAGGGTGCTGGAACCCCCTCGCTGTAAGGACTCGTTCCTTCCAAAACACAACATGTAGGATTTAAACCATCTCTTTACAGTGGAAAAGACATGATTCTGCTTCAGCCTGGCTGTATGTGGAAGAGCCCTCTCCGGCTTTTGCAGAGGGCTTCTCTCTGCTGGAGTCTGTCATGCAAGAAAAGATATTGGGAGGATCTGCTGTATTCTCTCCCACTATGTGCACTTGTACCGCAGCAAAAGTCATTAGTGGCCACAACTGCAGATTTTTCCGTTGTTAGGGATGATACTCGCACAGGTCCAGGCCCTCTGCTCCTGTGTGCAGCCCATTACACTGATGCTATGGCCTCCTGCTCTCAGCTCAGTGCTGTCAGTAGCCAAAATGAGGCATTAAAGACTGCTGGGTGGCTTTGTAGCTCTGCAGAATAATTAAACACCCTCAGAGAAACGGTCTTTAAAGGGAGGGCTGCAATGCCACCCAGGGATTTAGCAGCTCTGCTGGGACTGTCATCCTAATTGACAAACCACTGGTAATAGGACTTAGCAGGTAAGAATTGGGTTGGCCCAGGAGATGAGGCTGAGAGTAGAAATGTTCTTGTGCCACTTCTTTCAAATCTTCGGGGACCACAGGCACCTCACACCCTGTCTGATTGTGCTCTGCAGGGAATGGGGAGCACCCAGGGCAGCTGGATGCAGTCTCTTGGGCTTCATCTACCCCAGAAATACTTGGAGAGGGGCAGAGGAATGCTTGGCCAGCCTGTCACATAGCAACCCCGGGACACGTGATGTGATTTCCCCCTCTGACTCTGACATTTAGGGGTCTGTAATCATCAAAAGCACTTCACATCCCAAAAGACATCATCAAATCCTCCTCGGCTGTGTTGTCTGTCAGTGCCCTCAGCATCTCCTCAGCCTGGCTCTGCGACCTGGCTGGGTGGAGAGGTCAAGGAAGTAATTCTTTTTTTTGCTTTTTCACATTCTCAGCTTGTGACTCTGTTATCAACCCTTGTTACCTTCACATCTCTGGCAGATCAAGAGATGTGACCACTGCTTTAGTTCTGTGTCGCCAAGGAGAACTTAAATATTGTGATTAATAAATTCCAGTCTCGCATAGTCTACTCAGACATGCAAGAAGAAACCTTTGCAATTAGATCCCCTGTGCACTGGCAGGAGGGCAGAAGTTCTCCCTTTTTTCCTTTATTTCCATGACTGTATGGTCTTTTGTGATTTTAGAGCAGCAGGGAAAAAAAAAAAAAAAAGCCTGTTTGATTTTCTTTATTATGCTAAGCCTGGTTTTACTTTCCGATTGCCAAAGCATGATAAATGGAACGGAGATTACCTAGAGATTTTCAAAGGTTTGCTTTCAAATTTTATATTTCCTGAGCCTCATTAAGCTTTCAGGTTTTATCTACATTTTGTTTTTCTGTTAGCACAGCATTTCTATATATTAATAGCCATTTTTTTTCAGTTGAAGTTAAAACCAGAGATGCTGCTCGTGCTTTGCTTTCAAATCCTATTTTAAAAAATATTGATCATGTGTGTATGTTGTTTTTCTTTTCCACTGACCCTGCTGGCTCTGTAAAGGACGGTCACTAATGAAATGCTTTCAATTCTGCGTTTCTGTGCTTTACTGGGTGTGGTTTTGTACATTAAGGGCCAGTTTTTTGAAGGTATAATGTATGGATAAAAGAAAAACGTGGTTTTCAGAGAGACAGGTGAGGAAAATAAGATTTAAAATCAGCACCTTTACAAAACGGCCACCCTAACATACCTGATGGTGTTTCTTCTGCTGGATCTAGGAGAACTAACTCATCTTCTGTGTTTTCCAGGTGCACATCTTCCTCTTACTGTGCCCATCCATGAGCTCACAGAGGCTGTGGTGGCAGCTGGAAGATGTGACCACCTACCTGGTGTGAGGAACAGCTTCCTCATGCACATTGGGATGCTGTGGCAGAGCTGGCTGTGCCTTCCAAGTTCCTGATGAAGGTGCTGGAGATGAAAGGCCCAAGGCAAGTTTCTCTGTTGTTATGAAAGGAATGGAAAACCTGGGCGCACGGGGTGGGGTGAGGACAAGCCATCCTCAGGGTGCCACTGCACCAACCCCAGTCACGCAGGAACCGACACAAGCCAATGCGAAGCTGAAGCCCTTTGTGCTCAGACAAACCTGTCTCCGAGGCTCAAGGTGGTCCTCATGACATTCTGCTCTAGACAGGACCCCAGGAGCTTTGCTTGAACTGGAAAGCAGCTCCTTAGGAAGGATTTTCTGCAGTTCCTCCAGACCCACTCAACAAGCTCTAATATCTCACTGCCTTTCTCTTTATAAGTGAGAACAGCATTAAGGAACTTGTCTCAGGCAGCTGAGGCCGCTGCAGGCCTGCTGCTCCCACACCATCCCATAGCTCTCACCCTCTGCTATCAAGCTCCTTATCTACCTGGCCCCCCTGGGTCCCAGCAGCCCTGCCAGCATCCCTGGGAAAGGGCATTTCCCAAGGATCTCTTTCCTTTAGAGACACGCAATTTTTTTTCCATCTTGACAAGGGAGTATTTTCCTTTGAAAACGGGGGTTGTTTTTGTAGCAGCTCCTAGCCCGCTTAGTAAAACAAATATTTCCTAAGCGCTTAATGTTTCAGATGATATTATTATTATTGGAACGTCAGTGTGAATATCAGAAAATATATTTCCTACAGGAGCCTGGGGATTTTGTGCTGCTGCTCTACCAGGGGTCAGATGGGATGCAGAGGACTGATGGATCCTTTCAGCCCAAGGCAGCTGGACACGGCTTGTGTTGGGGCTGAGCTGGAAACACACTTGAGTTAATCTTAAGTTTTTCTCCTAGTCCACCCTCTCGCTATCTCTGCTACATGCAGGATGCCACATTCAATGAAAACGCTCTGATCTGTTCTGACAAATCCTCTGTTTTTAAGTAGATAATAACCAGAAAATCTTCCTAAATAAATCCCGGTTTCAGATCTATGCCCATACTTGTTATTCTTCTCATACCAATTACTGCTCCTTGCCCTGAATTGGAGGCAGCCTCAGCCTCTTGAAGTAGAAAGGGGACACAGATTTATAGCTGCTGAAGTCAGCACAGGACTGGGTGGAATTTTAGGATTGTGAAAAATGAATCTGATTTGGCAGCATTAATGCACAAGTGGGTAGAAATGCTCTGCTTGGCTGAGCAGGGCTTAAAAGTTGGAGATAGCTATAATCCCAGACTGCAGTGGAAAGTGCTGGGTTACCTTTTCATTGTATCTGAAGTGCAATGAAGCTGGCAGGTGGATTGGACCTGGAGGAGAGAAGAGGAATATTGGAGGAGAGAGGAGAAATATATTAGAATAACGCACTTCTCAAGAAGTGGCCACCCCTGGTGGTGGTGGCTGCTGCATCCCTGTGGATGTCAGACACATCCTCAGCAGCTGTGGTCCAGCTTTTTGACCGCCTCCTTCCATCTGCAAGTCCTTGGTGTGGATCCAAAGCTGCTGGATGTCAGCACAGGGCTGCACAACAAGGCTCTCACTCATAAGAGAGTCAGCGGTGCCACCTTCAGCACAAAGCAGCCTGGCCTGGGGGGGCTGAGCCCCTCTCCCAGCTAGACAGCGTTTGCTTGGGTTTGGAGCTTTCCCTCGGATGGGTGTGTGGCACAGAAAATTGGAAATATGCTGAAAAAAGGTTCTACTGTCTTCCTACACTTTCCCTTAAAAAGCAGCTGTTTTTTGAGTGATGCACAATTATTCAAAGAGTTTTCCACATATTCAGCCCTGTCCTTTACAATCATCTTCACCTCCCATGTTTCTGCCTCTTCTCCCATAGGGTGAGCCCTCTCCCTTGATGTCAACCCTGGGATGAGGTGATCAGTGGGATTCTGGTACTCAGTCCTGGCTGGGAAATTAAGGTATAAATTGGTCTTGCACTGCAGTCCTACCTTTCTTCCAGGCTGTGCATGATCCAGTCCCTCTTCTCATAAATGTTTTCTCTCAAATGCAGCCATCAGAGAGTGGTAACATCAGGAGGAGCCACGATCCCTTGGGCTTAGGGGAGGATTTGAGTGAAAAAGCAATGCTGAAGCAGTGGGGCTGGGATGCCCGGTCTGCTTGACAGCAGCACATTTAGATGGAGTATCCCCTGGCGGGTCCCTGCAACAATCTGGAAAGTTATTTTTGATGCAGCTTTTTCTCAGGCCCCAAATCCTATGATCTCAGCAGCTCACAGCTGCTCACAGCTTCACTCCGGGACCTCTCACTCCACCTACTCCTGTACTCACCTCCCTTGGTGCACAGCAGCACCAGGGGCTCAGTCCTAATGACACCCTCCTGTGCGACCTACAGAATAAACGGTGACCTTGGGGGTCAAAGCCAGACTCGCCATGCCAGGACACGGGGGGAGGGATGATATGGAGCATCCTGATGGAGAAGGAGCAGGAGAACCACTGGCCTCTACCCCTGGGCTGGTCCAGCACCTTGGGAGGTGGGAGTAGGATAACCAGGTGGGGAAAACAATCCTGCAGCTGCAAAGCTGCCTGGTTGGTGGGGAAGGCAGGGATGTCCAGGTGGAATTCTGAGGGATGTGATGGCACAGTGGCAGCCGTGCAGCGCTGCGGTGTCACCAGGAGGTGGCACGGCTCGAACGGAGAGGAGGAGAACGCGGGGTGGTGATGGGGGGTGACTTCTAGGAAAGGGGAGAAAAGCCTCACATCTGCTTTCTTGGAAACCTGTGGTGCAAAATACTTTCCCATATGGCTGGAGGAAGGGAAGCCTACAAAAAAAAACCAAACAAAAAAACCCCAACCCAAACCAAACCCCCAAAACTAAAGCCCACATTATATTTGGAGAGAAGACAAAAATGAGCACTTTCCCCTTCTCCCCTTTTGGGAGCTGTCAGGACATTCACTGTCTTGGGTCATAGAATCATAGAATGGTTTGGGTTGAAAGAGGCCTTAGAGGTCACCCAGTTCCAACCCTCCTGTCATGGGCAGGGACACGTTGCTCTGGATCAGGCTGCTCAAAACCTCATCTGACCTCAGCATCCAGGATTTCTCGTGTGACACAGCATTACCTGATGACTTTTCCTCAGATTCATCCCTGTCCTTTACAGTCCTCTTCACCTCCTATGTTTCTGCCTTGAGCCTGTGGTCCCATGTAGTGACTGCTCCTCCCTTGCTGATGCTCATAAACTACCACCCTGGGCCAAGGGCATCCTGGCACTTGCTCCTGGCTGGAAAATTAAGGTATAAATTGCACTGGAGTCCTAACTCTCTTTCAGGCTGTGCATGATTCAGTTCTTCACTGTCCTCTTCTCAGAAATGCTCTAAAGCAGCCGTCTCATCCAATGCCACCACCTTCCCTATGGCCTTTTCTGAAGGAATCTTCATTTATGATTGATATTATATTAAGAGTGAGCAGCTTACAGAGGTTTTTCCTGCAAAAGTAGACCTAGCAGTGGCTGGAGGTCTCTGTGGTTGAGCAAGGACAGCTCGTAGGCCCTGAGCCTCCCTCCTGCAGGTCTCGATCTGCTGATTTTCAGACAGAATCAAATGCATTTTCCCCATAGGGGACATGTAGCCCATCTTCCCTTGTGCAAACACTCTTTGGGTTCCTCTGGCTGAGGTCATACAGCTAGAAGTGGTAAACTTTTTAAAGCCAGCTTAACTTTTAGCTTTCACAGCGTCTTCATGGATGCAGCTAATTCCGTGTCATGCCCTGTGATCTCAGGCTAGTAGAGTCAGCGCAGGACACCTCGGAGGAGGGGATACAGAGGGGACCCAGAGCTGCTGCTCCCCATCCCTCCCACTCTGAGCCCCCATCTGTTTGTCCTTGTAGCTGCTGCAGCCAGTCTTCCAGGAAAGCCCCAGGAGAGTAGCTAGAGTTCTGCAAATGTAAGGAATCAGATGGGGAAGATGTTGTGTAATCATTTACTCACCGGAGTTCATTTCTCGCTTGTCAGTCCCTTGTGAAAGGCAATTGGAAATCCTCATGTGAAATGTGGTGTAGCCCTGCAACATGATGTTGGCAGGAGTCCTCTGTCCTGTCCTGAGAGGGGGGGAAAAAAAGGCATTTTCAAGGCCAGTTATTTCTCAAATTAAAACAAAGAGACCCATTTTTGTTTCTTTTTTTGTTGTTCCTTCTAAATTCCTACTTAGCATGCCGAAAACTCTTTAGAGGATTTGACTGTAGAACATGGAATTAATTTCTTACAGAGAGGCTGAAAGAAACCAAGGTGCGTGGGTGGAGGAAGCTGTGGCCCATGCCAGCAGCCAGTGCCAGCAAGTCGATGTCCTGCTGAAGGAGAGGCCAAGCACTGCTTCAAATCCTCCCTGCATCCTATGGCATCCTATGTTTGCTGGGACCAGGAATATAGGGATTGTTTCCAGTAGTCTCTTGTGGACCTTGCTACATAGTCCATCTGTGGAGACAGTAGTTAAAAAGCTGAAAAAAACTAACCCCTAACATTTAAAACTCAATCCTGATAGTATTACAGGTCTTTGCCATTGCCACTAGTGATCATGTCCTCGGAGACCTGCTGAACCTGATGTGTGGTTGTTGGAGGTCGGGATCCCACTGCGGGTCTGGGGCAGGTGATGGTGGTTTCCTTCATACACCCGGATGGTAAAGAAGATGTGTTAGATCATCTTAGCAGGTTTTTGTGTCTGGAGGAGCTGACGGCTGGGCTGGCTCCTGGCTCTGGGACACAGAGTGGGAAGACTGGGTAGAAGAAGAAAGTTGCTCAGAGGGAGGGTGAGGCTGAAGTAGCCAACTCCAAGACAGCTGATTATTTAGAGGCATTATAGGGTCTCATAACTACATCCTTTTACCTGGGAGAGATAAAGCAGTTGATGGTAGTGAGAGTTCTTCATGGTATTTTACTGCAACAATATCACAGGAGGACTGTTCCAGCGTGCCCCAAATCCATGGGAAGGATTTGCCTTTGGCATCTGGGCTCCCGCTGACACCCATTAACCATCTCTGACCCAACACAAGACCTCTCCAGGAACATTAATTGCTGCATTAGTTGACTTCTGATATTTTCAAGCAGCCAAATTCACTCAGAAAAGCATAAGACCCTGCAGAAGGGATGTGTTTGGTCCCTGTGCTAGTGGCACCTACCATCACCACAGACACACAGGTTTGTTTCTAGCTCAGCTGGAGCACAGCCCATGGTCCTTCCTTACTCACCCATAAAACACCATCTGCTGCGTGTGCGAGGACGAAGATGCGCAGGGACAAACTGGACACCCCCATTTTGCCTAGAACATAAGTTCATGAACTTCGGTTATTTTTCAGGCATGATATAATTGAAACATCATGATTTACTCAATCATCCCCCCTCTTTGTCCCTTTCTTCCACTCTTTTACAATGCCTTTCCTGCTGTTTCCAGCTGGACAAGCTATCCTTCTGCCTGCTTTGAAGTAAATATTTTGTTGGGTTTGGCTGCTGTCACAGCCACGCAGAGTCTCCTGCCTGATATTTATCCATCTGCTGCTAAAGGACTGGAGAATATTTTGAGCTGAGAGTCTCAAAAGGATTTTGAGGTGTTGAATTAAGTAGTACCAATGCAAGAGAAATATCTTCTTAGCTTCCACGTGTATAGTAAGTCAATGCCTTAAAATTAAATGCTCTGAGAGATGCTTGTTATGACATCCAAGTACTCACGTGCTGCAGACTGGAGAGCACGCACTGCTTCACATTCATGAAGAGCTGATACACCCTGTTTACCCCTTCCACGCTTCACGGAGCTGTAATCCAACACTGATTTCCTCTTCTGTCTCAAGTGAATGGAAAAAGAGAGTTGGACTCGCAGGCCGTCAAGGTCGCCAACATCTGCCTTGGCTCGTTTCTGCTTGAAGAACATCTGGCTCTGCTCTGGGACAGCCACATGTGGCCAGTTGTGTTGCACGGGAATGGGCTGTGCTCGCTGTGATAAAGCCTTTTGTTGGCTGGAGAGCAGCGTTTACCTGGCTGGAGATACTCTCTGGTCTTGTAGCATGGGAGACTGCGGGTTAATGGCGCCTTTCATTTCAGAGCAGACGCAAACACCTTCCTCTTTGATGCTGGTCCTGTCTTCTGGCTTTTGTTCCCCAGGTGGCTCTGAAGAAAGGATGCTTTTTTGTTCAGTTGAGCTACAAGATCTGGAGGCGAATGCCCAGGAGAAAGCACACACACGGCCATGGCTGCTGTGAAGGAAAGAGATAGGAAGGGCTGCGAGGAGCTGTACAGGGCTGGGTTACGCTGCCTTTACCCTGTGGAGTGTCTGCAAACCACTGCAGTTAGTGCTGCTGTGGGCCTCCTCCTGGACACCAGTCCTTTGCTTGGCATCACTCAGCTTTCATCTCCTCCTACTCCACAGAACTTTGTCTCGTGGTTGTTTTGAAGCTTGCATCACTGCTTTTTTTGTGAAGTTCCTTGGAATTCTCAGAAATATCACTTGTTGTTGCTTACTTGTTCTTAAGGGGAGGTGCTTAACCAGAATTTGAACCAGGCGACGTTCATATCCGTATCACAGCTGCGAGAGGACAAGGAAACCTGAAAAGCCCTGTCATTCCTGTCCAAACATTTTCAATCCTCACTGCAAACCACAGTTGTCAAGCTCGCAAACCCTGACCCCCCAGCCCCTATCACTCCAAACCTACCAGCTGGCGCTGTTTTTCTTACCTAACCTGAAAAGCATGGGCTGCTCGTGCTGTTGTTCCGGGACATCTATTTGGGGCACGGTGTTTGGGGACCAGCGCTGGAGGCAGCTGGTGATGAATGGCCCTTTGTGCTCTTTGTAGCTTTGCTGCATAAAGAGGACATTATTAAATCTAATAAACAAGAATCTCCCTATTAATAAGACTAAGTTATTGCACGAGCTGCTGCAGGGAACGTGCAGCATCTGCAGCGGGGAGCTGCCCCCCCCACTTTGTGCTGGGGTGACGGACGCACCCTGCTGCACGCTCTGGTTCAGGTTTATCAGGGAAAACACCACACGCATGGAGAGCTAATGCTGTGCTGGAAAACAAAGAGAATAACCAAATCATTAGGCTGGTTGGGGAGCTGGTTTGCAGGCTGGAGCAGGGTGCTTCCCACTGGGCTGCTGTCAGCCCCTGCTATCAAAGAGCAGGTGGAGCCATTGCAGCTGCTGGGAGATGGTGTCCCCCTCCAGCCCTTCGGCTCAGCACAGGGGAGAGAGGCAGAGGACACGTCTGAGGAGAAAACTGGAATATTGAAGTTCATTTATAGGAAACACCTCTCTTGTTCTTTTTTTTTTTAAACAGAAAAGCTCAGTCCTTGTGAACTTCTGAGAACTTTTGTTCGTTCCCTCTCACCAGCTAAGCTCCGCTCTGTGCTGGTGACAGTGCCTTTCTCCAAGCACTGGCCACGGGCCAGGACCTGGAAATCCCGACTGTGACAATATGCCATCAGCTCTGTCTGTCTTCCCTCCAGGCTGATACAAAACCTCTGCTCCAGCCTGCTCACCCTTGGGGGGCTGTCTGTGGGCCTTTCCCCCTTCTCCTCCTTGTGCAGTGGATGATGGAGCCAGCTCTGCTTGCTTCATCTTCCCTGCAATAGAAAAAACCCCAAATATCATGGAGAATAGTCTGTCAAACCTGTGGCAGTGGAGAGTGAGGAGGGTTGGTGGATCAGCCTCCTGCCACTGCACTGGCCCACGTCTTGCTGCAGCTTTCATTCCTATTTCTGCCTTTACAGCATGTTTAGCCTTGAAGTCACCTGCCTGAGCCAAAGTATTCAAGGAGAAGCTGTACTCCTCAAGGCTGAAGTTTCGTTTGGCTGAAAGAGAGTTGAAAATTAATAGTCTGTCTTCCACCCTTTCAAAAAGTCATCTTGTTTCGCTCTTACCTTCCTCTAGCTTGGAGAAAGACTGGGGCAGGGGCAGTGCATCTTCCATTGGGACCTTGTAGACTAGGAATTAAGGGAACCTTGAAGAAAAAAAGAATAAAATGCAATTCATGCTTTATGTTGAGGTTCTGGGATCAAAACTTCCCATCATGTATGGATGGTTTGCTGCCATTTGTTGTCACCGTTTGTTACGGTGACATTAGCAAATCAGATCCCCATACAGGGACGCTGAGCTGTTCATCGCACTCAAACTGAGTTCCTGTGTCCGGCCACCACACTTCTAGGGATGAAGCAGTGTTGAAACTACTACTCATTCTGTATTTTATGAGGGTACAGGGGCAGGCAGGGATTGGCTACTCTCAGTAGTTAGCCACTCAATTTTTCCTTCTTTTTAAGCTCACCTGAAAGCTCTGCATCTTCATCCTCCGCTCGATAAATGCATTTTTCCACAAGACGATTTTTGTCTGTTGCAATACTCTCACATTTCTCTGAAGTGTCTTCATCGTTGATTCTACAAACATTTTGATTTAAATCAATTGCATATACAACAAAAGTTAGAACTCGTCCTCAACGCATTCCCAAGCCCTGCAGCTCAGCAGCAAGACATTGATTACAACCAGAATTTCATGCATCTGTGCTGTAGTACGGTAAGGCTGGGAGGAGTTATTTAAGGAGGAATCTCTTCATGATGAGGGTGGGGAAGCCCTGGCCCAGGGAAGTGGTGGCTGCCCCATCCCTGGAGCTGTTCAAGGCCAGATTGGATGAGGCTTGGAGCAACCAGATCCAGTGGGAGGTGTCCCTGCCCATGGCAGGGGTGGGGGTGATCTAGATGATCTTTAAGGTCCCTTCCAACCCAAACTATTCTATGAAATACAAAAGGGACGACCAAGTGACATGATCTAATTGGCTTGGGTGGCCCTAACATCCAAGAGATGGCAACAACAACACAGTCAGTTAAAATCACCATTGTGCATGTAATTTTAGAGCTTTGTAGGCCTCACACCAAGAAGGGTTGAGCAACTCCTGGCTGTGGTGTGAGCTGAGCTCATTCAGAAAGCAGCACTGAGTGAAGGCAGCTCGGAGATACGAGAGAACAAATTCTTGGAAGTGTGCTCAGAGCTGTCGTTGTCATGGATATTAATGGAAAACGAGGGAGAAACAGACAGCAAAAAAGCATTTATTTGTGTGTTTGGTCCAAAAGACACGGCAGCATCCTTAAAAAAGACGTGGTCAAAGCAAAACAAGCATTTTTTGCTTGGATTAATGGTAATAGTGGAAACTTAAAGACTTAGGCAGAGCTGGCTGTCACGGGAAGTCTTGCAGATGGGATGTATCCACGTTAAGCAGCAGCAAAATAATCATGAGTAACTTAAATGACCAAAAGGACTACAAATTAAAATACAAAAGAGCTACACTCACATAGCCAAACTCCTCTGCCGCCACATATCTAGCTAAAATATGCTTTCAAGTAACATCTTGATGTTATGTAAGTGAAGTCTCAGGTAGAAGCATCAGTGCATTTATGGATCTAATCCTTTCAAACCTTCCTGTCGTATTGAAGGAGGATTTACATTGCCTGTTCCCCTTGGCAGATGATGCTTCGCGGTGCTGACAGGGAAGACGGAGTTTCTCTTCTTCCAAATATTTATATTCAGCCTGCAGGAGAAGCGTGTCTCCGTTGTA
Organism: Piaya cayana; assembly: GCA_013389865.1. Classification (NCBI taxonomy): domain Eukaryota; kingdom Metazoa; phylum Chordata; class Aves; order Cuculiformes; family Coccyzidae; genus Piaya; species Piaya cayana. The sequence continues at coordinate 398,725 of WAAB01006599.1, read as the reverse complement.
ATGAGGCAGCAGGCACCAAAATACTGGAAAAGCAGCTGCAACAGATGGTTATCCGCCGGGGGACATTGCGAACAGATGCACTGGCTCTGCACCTCGGTGGGATGGGGCAGGGACGTTGACTCAGTGGCAGAAATCCGCTATTAGCCGTCACTCTCCGAGTGGATTTTTCTCTTACCGATGATCTCACTAAATCCAGGTGCATGAAAGCTTGAGTTTAGCCTGTGCTGATGATATCTAGACCTCCTTGGGGAAAAAAATGAAGTTAAAGCTGCAATGACTTGGTCACTTTTTTTTTCATCTAACATAAGTAAAGTGTGAAGAGATGCTGTATCGTCCATATGCGTTTCCACAATTGAAATAAGGTTTGTGTCAGAGCTGAAGGTCTATAGTTCGTCCTTCATCTTAATAGCCACATACCCTCCACAAGGTGACAAGGGATTCCCCAGACATGAAGCTCAAACTCTAGCGGTAGCTACCGCTAGAGTTTGAGCTTCATGTCTGGGGAATCCCTTGTGGGATGGAGAGCCGTCCCCTCCCTCTCTGTCCCCCCCC